>JAGFZM010002354.1:265350-285351 GCA_017657215.1 Limnothrissa miodon | reverse complement strand
TGTGTTTGGGTGTGAGTGTGTGTGCGCACCTGTGTGCAAGTGTGAGTGGAAGGTGAGGTTGCACCGTTGCGTGTCGAAAGGGAATATCATCATGGCCAGATCGCAGCGTAGCGTCACCATGACGATCTCTACCCTACTGATCCAGCCGGTACTGTTCACCCTCACAAACCCATCTGGCTGCTGTCTCTCCTCCAAGATCCTGATGTAGACACACACACACACGTGAACACACACACACACATGAACACACACACACACACACACACACACACGAACACAGATCCTAATACACACACACACACACACACACACGCATTCACGCATACACAGATCTCAAAACACACACACACACACACACACATGAATACACACACCAGACATACACACACACACACACACACACACACACACTCACGCCTCCCGGACGCTGATATCTGGCGTCCACACTCGAGAGGCAGGCAGTGAGATGTGCTGCAGGCCCTGATATGAGGAAGCATTCCAACACACAAACTCATCCCTCCAACCCTGCTCATGATTGACAGCCACAACAGCCAATCAGAAAAGTTAAGGAAGGACAGACATGACTCCAACATTCTAAATATACGATGATTAGTACACATTAGTATATATATATATATATATATATATATATATATATTACATATTATATTATATTTTTACAACTTTATTTTATTTTTATACTTTATTATACTATATTATTATACATTTTAAATACACATTGTTTTCTACCCAGTATATACTTTTAATTTGACATTAGTTACAATAACATAAACCTATTTGTTATTTTTTTTATTGTCAGAGCTCTTTTTTTGTTTACAACAGCTATATGGGGACTCTTACCTGACTGACAGTTACATGAAGTTTGATCTTTTCCTCTTTTTCATTCTGTAAGGCATGCAGTTACTGTGAATGTAAACGTATATTCATGTGTGTATGTCTCGCTCACACACATAAACTTGTTGCTATGTATCTTTCATGACCGATCTCATCAATACTCACAGACACACATATGCACATACACACACACACACACACACACACGTGAACTCACCACGCCTAGTATGGAAAGAAGCCTCATATCCAACTGCACCCTAACCGAACTCTTCCAGGAGCGCACTGGCCGTACCCATGGAGATGTCAGCCGGGTCACATTACTCACCATGGCAACAAGGTTCCGCGGCCCTTCGTGTTCCGACATTACACCTGCAACAGCAAAAAAAAAAAACTCTTGATTTGCTCACTCACTGTGGTGCATTCTCACTCACACACTCTCACTCTCACTTACACTCTCTCACACACTCTCACTCTCACTCACACTCTCTCACACACTCTCTCTCACTCTCACACACTCTCACTCTCACTCTCACTCACACTCTCTCTCACACACTCTCTGATTCACACTCTCTCTCACACTCTCACTCAAACTCTCTGATTCATACTCTCTCACAGAAAAGAAAAGACAGTAAGGCAGTGAGGTCAACCAGCAATGCTTATCTTGACTTGTCTGTCTGACAGTTTTTTAAGCATCTGTCATGTCCTGTCCTATCACTGAAAAAACTTTCCACTAACAAAGGTTAGTGTCTGGGCTGCCTAAGTATTTTCAGTTGACCAACTGAGATAATGAGTTGTGAATCAGCATTCACTCAGAAGGTTTGAATGAATTTAAAGCTACTTTGGTTTTAGAGAAAATGTTTTTTTGTTGGTAGATAGTGTCCATATGGTGGGTACAAGATTACCTCTAGAAGGTTTCACAACTCTGATCCTCATCAATTTACACTTGTTGGAAAAATGGCAGTTAATTACATCTGTGTTACATATGCAGTAAAATGTTTTGACTTTATTGCTTACTTGCACATTGGGTTAGCAATGCACACAGGATATAGTGTAGCCTGAGATGGTTCTAAACAATACTTGGTATAGTTAAATAAACAAATGCAGATTAAGTTACTATGGTTCTAAAGTAGTAGAATAAAATAAAAAAAGTGCAGATGAAGTCTATTCAGTGACAATATTTGGTACAGTTAAATGAACAAACAATTTAATGTTTTGTCTCACCTGTAGATAGAAGGAAGACGGTCAAGGTGAGGGGGTAGAGTAGGCAAAGCGACTCCATTAGCACATCATGTGGGCCAACTCTCCTCTACTCCCGGGCTATGCTAACCTCTTCACATGGCAGGGGTGCTCATGCAGTTATTCAAATTCTCTCTCTCTCTCCCCAGCGTTTCCTAGATAGCAACTTTGTCCTTATGGCTGTTACCCTGATAAGGCTTACTGGCCTGTTTGTTGCTATAGAGACCAAGAAGCTATAGTTGATAGCTATTTCACTGTAGCTATTTCACTGGGAGAAGAAATTATTTTGTAATACTATGTTCACAATCGTTTTTTTGTTCATTTTTGCTTCCTTTTTCACTAGTTATTTTTGTCAAGCAAGATTAGATAACATAATGCAAAGTTAAGCATGGGCTGGTAAGTCTCATTTTTTTTATAACTGTCATTGGTGTGTAGGCCTGTATGTACTGTATATTTGTATAGTATGTATACTATGCATGTATGTATGTATGTATGTTTGAGAGAGAGAGAGAGAGAGAATATGCAATATGTGCACTTTTATTTCCCTTTAGGACTTTCCTAGCAGCCCATTTCAACATTCAAAACACTTTTTGGTATGAAGGGGCTCATCTTTTCTCAACTTATGCAAGAACACATGCACGCACAATTACACACACACACACACACACACACACACACACACACACACACACACACACTTTGATTACTCAAGAGCCCTTCCTGTAAGTGTGGATTGTGGCTTTGAGTGTTGCTGTGTTGCAGTGACAAGCACAATCACACACAGAGACCCACAATGAACAAGCAGGAAAAGGCTCTGACTTCCTCAACTACAGTACAGCACAATCAGTCAGGGAGTGCTGGATAGACAACCTTGCCGAGGTTGGTCTGTGTGTGTGTTGTGGGAGTGTTGTGTTGTTGTGTTGATATAACGCAGATTGGGGTTTGTATTCCGGCACTTTACTGCACAGACAGACCCAGGACCGGACAAGCAGACAGGCAGTGCAGGATGCGTGTGGACCTGGTGGTGGTGGTGTGTGTGGCCGCTGTGTCACTCTCTCTCCCCGCTCTCTCAACATGTGACCCACTGTGAGTACAACTGTTTTCAAACATACAGACACGTTTACTCTATAAATGTGAAAATGTACAGACACAAACATACAGACACATTTACTGTACATATGTGTGTAAATGTCCACAGACACAAACATACAGAAACATTTACTGTATATATGTAAAAATGTACACAGACAAAAATGCACAGAATATCATGTACACACAGACACTTTGAATAGGGACGTAAAGACAGATCCTGTATGTGTTGTCTAAGGCAAGCACACTTACATCAAAAACAAGGAAAGAAACATACGGACAGGCTATAATTTACCAGACACACACAAAACACATACACAGATTGTCATTCACCGCACACACACACACACACACAAAACACACTGAGTATGAGTGTTTTACTTATCTACACACACACACACACACATTACACACACACACACACACAAGACATTCACACTGAGTATAAGTGCCTTATATATGTACACACACACACACACACACAAACACATTTACCCAAATTTCACCTTTGACCTTCCAACCTCATCCCCTTTAGCTATGTGATGTCGGCTCCAAACCTGTTGAGGGTGGGAACCCCAGAGAAGGTGTTTGTGGAGGCACAAGACTACACTGGAAATGACTTCGAGGTCACTCTCACTGTCAATGACTTCCCAAGAAGAACACGGGTGATAGACACACGGACAGTGACCCTGAACGGAGCCAACAACTACCTGGCTCTTGCAGAGATTCATGTGAGTTTATCAACTGCAGGCTAATGTAGGATAAATATGAAATCGTTAGTATATAAACATCAGTTATCATCAACATTAGCAGCTTTTCTCCAGCAAATCACTAAGTACAGTGACAGTTACAGTTAAGCTTTTCTAACTAGAACAAAGAGATTAAACAAGTTTATACTTTGCTCAGTCTCATGGGTGGTGCATACACAATTTATCAGTCGCTGTCTTTCAGCTGCCCCCCTGACCTTGGGTCCCTATAGGAGTCAAACTAAACTACAGTCTTCTAATACACACACTAAAGTACTGATACTACATTAGATAGATAGATAGATAGATACTTTATTGATCCCCAAGGGGAAATTCAAGGTCCCAGCAACTTAAAAAAAATCACACACAACATATACTACAGTGTACACAGGATGATA
Source organism: Limnothrissa miodon (assembly GCA_017657215.1). Classification (NCBI taxonomy): domain Eukaryota; kingdom Metazoa; phylum Chordata; class Actinopteri; order Clupeiformes; family Clupeidae; genus Limnothrissa; species Limnothrissa miodon. Next base: position 281,027 of record JAGFZM010002354.1, on the reverse strand, counting down.
AGAAGCAGATCAACAAAACAACATGACTAGATCAACATTACTAAAAATAACAATAAAATACAAATTCTATGGGTAGAGATGCGCATGAGTGTACTGAGGTACAGTATGGGGTGTGTGTCAAGGTAATTGTGCAATGAGTCCAGTAGTGCAATAGTGCAAGGTTAAAAGTCTATTGACCAGCAATAAATATGTGCATATGTAAAATGGACAATAAAAAATATCAGCATAGCAATTTAACAATCTAGTATAAGTATATGGACAATAAGATAAAAATAAAAATAGCCCAGTAATATAAAATTACAGCATCAGTGCAAGGATAAGTCTATATAAGTCATATACAGGTTTATGCATCAATACCATACCCTCTGACCTTGGGCCCCTACTGGAGTCAAACTAAACTACAGTCTTCTAATACACACACTAAAGTACTGATACTACGTTACCATACTGATGTTTATATACTGATAATTTCAAATTTATTGTACATTAGTATGTTTTTTGTACCATCTTGCAATTCATGTCCTGTAATACAACAAGGTTAAAACACATTTTGAAACACACAGTACACAATAAAAAAATGATGCCGTGACCCATTTAATCTTTAATCTCCAGATCCCTCACTCCAGAGACTTAGGTGCTGAAGACTCAGATGAGAAGGTATATGTTTACCTGCAAGCAACTTTTCCGCATCAAACCCTGGAGAAAATTGTGCTGCTCTCCTTCCAGTCAGGACACATCTTTGTGCAAACGGACAAAACCATATACACTCCTGCAAGCACAGGTCAGTGATGTGTGTGTGTGTGTGTAAACTGTAGACAATCACAAATAATGATGACTCATATTTTAATAATTTGAAATAGGGTAGAAATTGTTTTCTTTGGCATATGGTATTGGCATGTACGTTTTTTCAAGAAAAATATAATCCGAAGTGGCCGTACAGCATTAAGGCAAATGTGAGACCTGCTGTGTCCCGTGTCCAAATTGCCATGTGTGTCTGTCTATAGTCCGATACAGAATCTTCTCCCTTGGCCCTACTCTTAAGCCTGTTGTCTCCGGAATCTCTGTGGAAGTCATGGTAACTGACCATACCAAACACTTTTTTTTTTTTTTGCTGTGTGGGTACAGCATTTAATTAAATATTACTTAATATTACTTAATCTTGTCTTTTTTCTTTCTTTCTTTTTTTGCTGTGTGGGTGAAGGTTTTTAACACTTAAAGCCCCTTTCATGGATTGTCTAAAATGCAATAGTGTTGTTGTAAGGACTGCCAGACCGTGTCCATTGCTAGCCATTATGAAGCAGGCAGAGGTGATTCTAAATTACCCAAATTTAAACCAGTCAGGACCAGACATCAAAATGCCGGTGTTAACCACTCTATTGCATTTTTGACAAGCCATGAAAGGGGCTCAACGTGTTAAACTATTATTTTAATTTATCAGTGGTACAACCATTAGTCATTTTTTTGTCTTGTTTTTGGTGTTTTCAGCCAAATTGATTGGAGTTGATTGGATTGTTTTTTTGTGGCATTCTTAGACCCCTGATGAGATCACAATTTCAAGGGAAGTATTCTATCCTGATAAAGGCATTCGATCTGGAGAAATAAAATTACCTGATGTTGCCAGGTAGACCTAGCAAATCTTTTAAATTGACATGATGGATTGCTCCATTGCATTGAACAGAGAATGTAGATTCATATGTTCCAATATGTTGTTCACAGCTTTGGGGTTTGGAAGGTGGTCACCCGGTTTCAGAGCACCCCACAGAAAAACTACACAACTCAATTTGAGGTCAAAACGTATGGTAAGCAGGCGTTTCTGTTTGAATGTCAGGGAAATAGTAATTCATTAACCTTAAAAGTACATGCTTTAGATTTAAGGAAATTCAGCAGGTCTGAAAATGTGTTTATTTATTACTTTTTGCTTTTTCAGTCTTGCCAAGCTTTGAGATTACCCTCATCCCCAAAACGTCTTTCTTTTACGTCGATGACGATAATCTTACCATTGACATCTTGGCAAGGTGAGCTTGGCAGAAAGACAAACATGTTTTAAGGCTTTAGTTCTATAAAAGCTAGTGATGGTTGGAAGCAACACTGTATTGTAATGTTCACCATGTGGCTCAGGAATTCTTTTTGTCTTTGCTGTCTAAGAGACATTTTAAAATCCGTAGTTGCTCGGGAGCAACAATTTAAAAAATATAGGATAGGCCTACAGGCTCAAAAAAAAAAACTTTTCCGCTCAGGTTTTAAGGGTCCTGGCCTAATGGTCTTAGAGGGTTAAATTATTTGCCGTTTGGCCCAGAGTAAGATAAGAGGGCAGTTCACATTGACTTCTTTATGATCATAATACTCAGTCAGGCACAATTAGACTAGCTTGAGTTAGTATGAGTGGATGCCAGGAGCTAGCAATAGCTCTCAGATCCTGTAGCCATGCACACTCGAGTGAAAATGGCTCCCTTGCTCGTAAAAAAGGTTTTTTTGAAATAGCCTTCTGCTGCACATACTGCATAAGAGCTGTCACAGTTTGGCTTAAGACCATGACAAAATGGAGACACACGAGAGGTAATTACAAAAATTATAAGAAATTTATTATACGAAATAAATAGACAAGGACAACTACAAACAAACACAAAACGCCTCAGCCGTCATCTGGCCCGCAACACAGCAGAAGCCACCCAGACAGCTCTCACATGTGCAGAGAGCGAAAGCCAACCGCAGACAGAGTTTTTGAAGGAAGCTACACCGGGCCCAGGTGCAATAGTCAATCAGCCAGCCTGCAAACATACACAACACAAAAGAGTAGGGACCCCTAGTGCCCCGGTAGAACCCTGCAGACTGGAGCAGGACAACGGCACAGGCACTCCTGGTAGAGGGGCCGTGCCAGAGCTACAAAGATCCCAAGAGGTGCCATTTTGGGTCTAGAGAATGTATTTTTATCCTTGCGTGACAAAATTGTGCACTTATATTGCACTGGAAGCTTATATTAGTAAACATGCAAAATGTTTAGTCAAATAAATTAAAATTTCAATTAATTTCAATTTTATTTGTATAGCGCATTTTACAAAAGACATGTTTCATGGTGCTTGACAACAAAGAGGACCAATGAGCAGTAAAAGTGCATTGCACATCCAGGTTGTATGCAGTATGGCTGAATGCCAATTCAGAAATGTTTTTTGCGTTATGAGAAAGCACCTCCACAGAATATGCAATGTGTAAGAAGTCGCCCAGCCTCTAATAACTAAATGAACTAACTACATGCAGGTATCTCCATGGGAGAGACGTGACAGGTACAGCTTTGGTGTTGTTTGGTGTGTTCATGAAAGACAACGTGAAGAAAAGTCTGCTTGAGTCTTTGAGGAGAGTTGAGGTAAGCACAGGTCTAATGCAGAAAGCTCAGACCGACCAAGGCAAAATGTCAATGAAGGGAATTATTTGGCAGGCCCTGGCATGTAATGTTCAGTGTTTTTTGTGTATAATACAGACTGAAGTAGAACTGTAGTACAGTGATAAATATCCCTAATGAAACGCTGGTTTTAGCTGGTGTAATTTTTTTTTATTTCAGAAACTTACAGCTTCCCTTTGTGTTCTCCTAAGGTTTACACAAAAATACTCTGCCACTATTCTTGATAGCTATTCTGCTACCCACTATATGCATATACTGTACTTAATGGTTTAGCAAGTTTGATTAGCCCATGATTTATGCTGGTGCTACTCATGCTAACTACAGTAGGTTATCATAATAACCTGCATTATAAATGGTTATAACAGTCTGAGCAAAATGTGGGACATTGATGCTTTTATTTTATTTGCTCTGGTTTCTACACAGATTAGAGAGGGCAAAGGTGTGGCCACGGTAACCAAAGAGCAAATCATGAAGACTTTTCCAGAAATTAACCAATTGATTGGCGCTTCTTTGTATATAAAAGTAACTGTCCTAACTGATACAGGTAAAGATCTCCCAATGGACTGTATGTTTATACTGTATTTATTTATTTTGTTTATTCTGTCTCAGTAAATGTTGATGTGTTTGTAGTGACTGGCCTAACACTTGTATGAATAAAAAAAAGCCTTGTTTACTTACACAATATAAAGAATTTAGAAAATCTTTATCATCAGGCAAGATTAGTAGGTCTAAGAACACTGACTTGAGGCAGTCCACTGCTGAAAATGATTGGCAAAAAGATAAGCATTGAGTACTGTATAAACACAATGTCATATATTGTTCATTTTCTGCTATTGTGGGCTTTTCGTGTATCAGATGATGCACCCGTTATAATGTGCGTATGTGTTCACCTTGAACTATGATAGTTTGTGTAAACAGTAATGAAATGCCATGTACAATGTAAATCTGTCCAAGGAAATGAAATGGTGGAGGCAGAGAAACAAGACATAAAAATTGTCAGTTCGCCATACACCATAAAATTCAAGGCGACACCTAGGTACTTCAAGCCAGGGATGCCTTTTGACATCTCGGTATGTTTGATGAAGATGAATACTCTCACCATATAACCATTTGTGTACTAAAATATATTGAATGATCAAATTATTACTATAATTATAGAATTAATAGTAATTGGCTTGTTGTTAATATAATTATTAAAAACAGACTATAAAGATGTGTTTTATTATTGCTACTACTACTATTACTATTACTATTACTACGAATAATAATAATACATTTAATACTGTATGGATGTATTTTTGTTCCAACAACCAGGTCTATGTTTCTAATCCAAACGGTGAGCCTGTAAAAGGAGTTGCGATAGCAGTGGTCACAGCTACTAATGAGCCCCTCCATACAACAACCACTGATACTGGAACGGCCAGAGTTACAGTGAACACACTTGACAAGGAAAACACTCTTTCTATTATGGTTAGAATTGGATAACAATTTAGATAATAATAAATAATAAATATTAATCTGATGTACTGGATATTTAATTACCTGTCCATATAGGTTAGAAAATTAAATAATAGCCTATATCTAAATTACCTGTTGTTTGCTTGTTTCAAGGTCTTAAAATGGCACTCTTTCTTGCCACCATTATCTTATTATTCATTTGTTCGTTCACTCATTCTTTCTCTTCTGTATCTTTCTTTCTTCCTTACTCTTTCTTTTCTCAGGTCAGGACTAATGTGGAGGGATTGCCAGAGGCCAGGCAAGCCGAACTGACAATGACAGCCACAGCGTACAGAACTGCTGGTGATTCCAAGAACTACCTGCACATAGGGGTGCCCAGCAACACGCTGGTCATAGGCCAGCAAATCAAGATGAACCTCTATGTGGGCAAAAGCCCTGGCATCAAGAACGAACAAGAGCTAACCTATCTGGTGTGTGTGTGTGTGTGTGTGTGTGGTATATGTGTGTGTGTGTGTGTGTATGTATGTGTGTGTGTGGGGGGGGGGGGGGGTGCATGCATGTGTGTGTATAGAAAACATTCTGTCTTTCCTTCATGCTTTCTGTAGTTTTATCTATTTTCTGTTCAGTTCCTGGATTTATTTTTTTCATTTTGTGTTCAAGTTTGAAAAAATGCATTGGCTAGGCAGGTGTTCACTCTCAAATCTATTTCCTCAACAGATTCTGAACAAAGGACAGCTTGTGCATGCTGACAGATTCAAAAGGAATGGCCAGCCCATAGTGACTTTGTCTTTTCAAGTGACCAAGGACATGGTCCCCTCCTTCCGTATCGTGGCGTACTACCATGTGGGCTCAACAGAGGTGGTGTCTGACTCCGTCTGGGTGGACGTGAAGGACACCTGCATGGGAACGGTAAAATCCCATAAACAATCGCATTAAAACACTTTTAGGTCTATTGTAGTGTTGTTTTGTAGTTATACCAGCTTATGTTTTGGAAATGTCATGTTCAATTTGCTTGTGAAATGTATGACTACAAACAAGCAACACCACAAACTATATTTTAATCAGTGTACCTGTCTCTCACTCTCTCTCACATACACAAACACGCCACAAACTTTCTCTCTCTCAAACACACACACACACACACACACACATACACACACATACACACACACATACCCAGCTCAAAGTGGAACTCGCAGATCCAAAGAAGGACTATGCACCCCATAAGCCATTCAGTCTCTCCATCACTGGTGACCCCGGGGCCAGAGTGGGGCTGGTGGCCGTGGATAAGGGAGTCTACGTTCTCAACAACAAACACAGACTCACCCAGACTAAGGTGTCAGTATTATGTCCCCACAATGAATATAAAACCACTATGTGTGTGTTACCAGACCAAGGTGTCAGTATTGTGTCCCCACTCCGCATAGAAAACCTACCAGTATGTGTGTATTACCAGAGCCTACCCACTGTCATTATTCTGTCTGCATGGTCTACACAAAGCTGTGACCATGCTCTCTCTCTCTTTCTGACACACAACACACACTTACACAAAGACATACACACATACTTACTTTGTTGTCTACAGAAAGCTGTGACCAAATAATAATAAATCTCTCTCTCTCTCTCTCTCTCTCTCTCTCTCTCTCTCTCTCTCACACACACACACACACACACACACACAAACACACACACAGATCTGGGACGTGGTTGAGAAACTTGACACGGGCTGCACAGCAGGCAGTGGCAGAGACAGTATGAGCGTGTTCTATGATGCTGGGCTGATGTTTGTATCCAGCTCTGCAGGAGGAACTGACTCAAGGACTGGTAAGTGTGTGTGTGTGTGTGTGTGTGAGTGTGTGTGTGTATGTGTGTGTGAAAGAGAGAGAGAGAAAGAGAGGAGAGGAGAGTTTTGTGTTTGTGCTATTTCTTCTATGAATTTACACTTTTTGTTGTTGATTTTGAGTCAGAGTAAGATTACAGTGTAAGAATACAAGAGTAAGTAAAAAATGTAAGATTACAAGAGTAAAGTAAAAAATGTCACCTGAGATCACATCATCAACATGCGACCATAAAAAACATATTGTTATGATTATAAGTGACTCACTGTTGTGTTAATGTTATGCATGAGGAAACAGTTTTCCTATTGTAATACTGTTATATATGATCAAAAATGTGTAATTTTTTGCTTTATCAGTCCATTCATGTCCTAGCCTGGTCAAAAGAAATCGACGATTTGCCACAAGCTTAGACATGCGCTCAGGTATAGGTAAGAAGTATTCTTCATTCTTTAAAGTAATAAACTTCATTCATTAAAGTAATAAACTGAACTGAACCCAGCAAAACACACATTATGCAAATAGGGACATTATTCTTTATGACACTCCACTGTCAAGTAAAAGCAAGCTAATTTATTTCATAGGTTGCTTTTGTGTGTGTGTGTGTGTGTATATATATATATATATATATATATATATATATATATATATACAGTATAGAGAGAGAGAGAGAGAGAGAGAGAGAGTTATATTTCCAGTGCATGTGTTTGTGTATGTCTGTGTGAATGTAAGCAGGCTTGTGGCTTGTGTATGTGATAATACATATGTATGTGTATGTGTGTTAGGGTTTGTGTGTAGGTACTTTGTGTATGTCTGTGTTAATCTATGCATGTACTGTATGTACTGTATGTATGTGCCTGCATGTGTGCGTGTGTGTGATTTTGTGTATGTCCATGCCCTCATTATTGTGTTAATTTAATATATGATCAAAAGTGAGTCATTGAGTCATTGTTGTGTTAATGTTATTTATGATCAGAAGATACTCACTATTGTGTTAATGTTATTTATGATCAGAAGATACTCACTATTGTGTTAATGTTATGCATGATCAAAACTGATCAAAAGTGTGTGTTCCTGTGTGCCCCCACCCAAAAGTGACTTGACGTTAATGTTATGTAGGACTCTGACTCACTATTATGTTGATGTTATACTGTTTCAAAAATGATCAAAGGTGTGTGTGCTTATGTCCCCTCCCACTGCCTCCAGTGCAGAGGTATGGGGACGAGCGTCTTCAGAGGTGCTGTGGGGACGGCCTGCACGAGGACCTAGCCCAGAGGAGCTGTGAGGTACGGGCCGAGTATGTGTCCGAGGGGGGCGACTGCCTCCAGGCCTTCCTGCGCTGCTGTCAGGAGCTCCGGGGACTCAAGCAGAGGGCCAGGGCCTCGCTGCGGGCTGGGGCACGCCTGTTCCTTGCACGCAGTAAATACGACAACACGTGCTCACACACACACACACACTCATGTAAACTAACACACACACACACACACACATGTAAACAAACACATACACACACATGTAAACGAACACACATACACACACACACATGTAAACAAACACACACACACACACACGTAAACAAACTCACATACACACACACACACACACACACGTAAACTAACACACATATACCCACAAACATGCACTCACTCACAACACACACACTTTCTCATAAGTGTGTAAACACATGCACACACCCCCCCTTTTTTCCTCTCATTTTCTGGGTTACTAGCTATTGTGTAAATGTGTAAATAAAGTACTCAAACTTATTTTAGCTGGGGAAATCCACCACTTAAAGGAACCCACATAATCTTGTTATATAAACTTCCTCACAATCCCCCCATACTCGAGGAAATACATTCACGGTGTTTGGATGTGTGTGCACTTATTTATTTATTTGTATGTGCTTGTGTATTTGTGTGTGTGTTTATTGAGTGTCATCTGTGTGTGTGTGTGTGAGTGAGTGAGTGTGTGTGTGTTTGCATTCATCTGTATGGTAAGATTTGTGTTTGCATCGTTGTTTGTGTGGTTGCATCCTTTTGTGTGTGTGTATGCATGCTTATATTTGTATGTATGTGTGTGTGTGTCTTGCTCATGGGTGCTCTCTGCTCTGAAGCACTACAAGACATTACTTTTTTGTGCTGTATAATGCGCTGTGTAGATAAAATTGAATTGTGTGTGTGTGTGTGTGTGTGTGTGTGTGTGTGTCTGTGCTCTGTAGGTGAGGCTGACGACGATATGTACTTGAGCTCCGAGGACATAGTGTCCCGCACCCAGTTCCCAGAGAGTTGGCTGTGGGAGGATGTGACCTTACCGCAGTGTCCTGCAGACAACAAACACTGGTTCGTCATTGGGCCTCTCGTCAAACACTGTCAAACCATCTTCCATATATGAGGAAGATAGTCATCATACTTCCTGCTGTGGGATTTCCACAACTTAATTTATATCAAAGTGCTTAAGTAAAAGTTTTCTGTTCCTGTTTGGGAGTGTGTGTGTCATAGTCTTTTCCCATTTCACATTTGACTAGAAGGAAACAATAATAATAATAATAATAATAATAATAATAATAATAATAATAATAATGCTAATATAATCTAAAAGGCATTACATGTACATGTGCTTGTCTCACCTACTAGATTCCATTCTTGCTAATCCAAAAACAAACTATATTCTAATCTTTAGAGTATGCCAAACGCAAGAACACAAATTACTTTAATTTGTCTTCTCTTCTCTCACTGTGACTAATACTTATGATTTTGGTTTCAGCACAACAACATCCACTAAGAAAACAAGCTACATGAAGGACTCAGTTACCACCTGGCAAATAATGGCAATCGGCCTCTCGGAAACTCTGGGTAATGGGAAATCTCACCTTAAGCAAAACATTATATTAATTATTATTTTAATCATGGTTAATCTGATCAAATGTAGTAGTTAAATCATAATTAATCACAAAACGATTCTTAATCACAGAAAAAAACATTGAAACTCGTTTCAATTATATTCAAAATCAGATATTTATAAGATATTTATAAGACATCAGTGGCAACAACTGAATAGGAGTATTATATTCTTGTAGAGATTTGTGGGGTGGGCGGTCTTATTGCATGCAGAGGGTGTTTGAAAAACTAATTCCCAGTCTATAGGTCATGGTTAGACTATATATTTTAACAGCAACATTAATAATAACAACAATAATAATAATTGTTGTTATTATTATTATTATTATTATTATTATTATTATTATGTTTTTAATAATTGCCACAATCATTAATACCCTCTTCATTGTCAACTATTCACATCTGCGCCCTTCAGGCATGTGCGTAGCAGATCCTTTGGAGCTGGCAGTCACAAAGATGTTCTTCATCGACCTCCATCTTCCTTACTCTGCGAAGCGTGGTGAACAGCTGGAGATCAAAGCCATTCTTCATAACAGCAACATGAATACAGTAACGGTAATATGTGGATGACAACACATCATTTTTCAAGGGATTTTTAAAACCAGGTAGCTCCCCACAATATGGGGTTTCAATATTAACAACAATGAACTTAGAATAAGTAAAAAAGATTTTGCTGACATTTGCTGACTGTAGGTTTTTTTTTATGGACCTTTGATTTTTCAATTGGGTTAATCGTGGGCAAGCGAAACAAACTGCAAACAGGCTTGGTGTCTATGTTGGCCTGCTTGGGTTTTTCCTTGGCTACAGTAGGTCCCCCTTACCCTGTACTGTCCCTAAAACTGAGTTTGTTTCTACTTGATAAAGGGGAACCGTGACATTGTCAATTTAAAGCAGAAATCCAGTGTGAATAAAACCCATCATCCAAACTTGCTTAATAAATCTTGCCATGACTAGACACAGCAATCATAAGAGGTCATGAGAGGTCATAGAAAGGTCACTGTCTGTTCCTGGCTTTTGTCTCACCTGTCCTTATCAACAGGTACGTGTGGAGCTTGTGGAGATGGAGGATGTCTGTAGCATGGCTTCAAAAAGAGGCAGCTATAAGACTACGGTAGAAGTGGAGGGCATGAAGTCACGTGACATCCCCTTTGTCATCATTCCCATGGTGCTCGGCACGCACACCGTTGAGGTCAAGGCGTCGGTGCGGGACTATTTCTATGGCGATGGGGTCAAAAAGGAACTACGCGTGGTGGTGAGACACAATAGTCAATAGCATCCGACTGTGATTCCATCACCATGTCAAACACATCAAGCAGGATGGTTGATCTGTCTGACTTGATCATAGTTGTAGGGGTTATTTTTTGCATTGTTATGTAGTATTTTAGTGTGTGTGTGTTAAAATAATTTCGTTCATTACAATATATTCTGTATATTTCATATTGAATAGAACCTAAAGTATATCATTTACACCTGTGTGTGACACAAGTAAAGTGTAAAGTGTATTGTGTTTGAATGTCTAGGAATTTATTTGTAGAATAATAATAATAATGACTAAATGGTTTTACTGTCTTTCAGCCTGAGGGAGTCTTGACAAAAGTCGAGGTCAATGAAGTTGCTCTCAATCCAACTGTACATGGTGAGTATGCTCAGATGGCAAAGGTACAGTACACACTTTACCCATACTCAAGTAGGTGTACACTATACTGCACATACTTACAGTACACACTTTACCCATACTCAAGTAGGTGTACAGTATACTGCACATACTTACTGTAAGGGAAAAAAGAGTGTAAGTACTGACATGACTTCTTTACTTAATTAAAAGTAAAATGTTGCTGCTGAAATGTATTTCAAGTAAAGAAGTTAAAAGCTAACTTAAAATTACTATTTTGACAGTTAATTCTTATGATTACTACAACAGGGAAAACATGAATAATGAAACTATTTTTCATGACAAGACACACAGTTATGAATTTATGCATTTCCCTTAACCACCTCTGTGTATCTTTTGGAATAGGTGGTTTACAGAGGAGTGAAATCAAGCTTGAGCACCTCACACGCCGAGTGCCAAACACACCTGTGAGCACACATATACGGGTGCAAGGTAATTGGTTAAAATAAATGAACACACACATGAAAACATTGTGAGTACCTCTTACACACACCTGCATTTTCCATGTTTTGAGCCTTAGTGCTTGTTTCCTCTGGGAACAAATTCAAAATTACTTAAAATTAAGTCATACATTTGGGGACCATTGGGGGGACCATGGCCACACACACAGACATGTGATTCCGAATATATGTACCCTTGTGGGAACACAGTATCTAGACTTACATGCAGTCTCTGCAAGTCATGCAAGTCTCTGAACCCAGTCCTTCATTGTCAATCGTTTAGTGTACCACTAGATAAATGTACCGATACAAATACTACCTCACAGAGTAGCCTGGAAATGGCCATTTGTCCTTTTCTGAAGTAATCCCCACCAAAAATTAGTCGTCTTATGGACGTGCATATCATGTCTATATTCCGTCCGTTTATCTAAGGCCAATTCTGGACTTATACATGATGTGCCAACTAGGTCTGCTGTTTGGATGTCTAACTATGACCCTGCTTAGATGTGAATGATTTTAAGACGTCTTTTTAAACGTCCTCTGGATGTTCAGTCATGACAAGTATAGGAAGTCTGTATAAGGTAAAAATCTGGTTTAGTGGGGCGGCTAAGCACAGATTTCCATCAGAATCGATCACTTTGCGATATAAGCATTACATTTGGTATGAAGACTCACAAAGGGGGCCTGATCAGTTATGGACCGTAGGCGCTCAAAAGTTGGCCCCTGGGGGCCATGGCGGCCAAATATGGATTTCGCAATGGGAAAGTGGATTAAAAGCAGACAGAAACATAAAATGCAACAACATATTTCACCATAAATACAAGTAAACTTTCACATAGAAGGTCTTTCAACTTGATAGGTTTAAAAAAATAAAAAAAAAATCAAAATGCCCACCAAATATGAATTTCATTATGGTGTAATGGATAGATGACAGAAATTAGCAATTAAAAAGCAATTTAATTAGCAATTAAAAATTAAAAAGTTGCACACTTGATCAGTAATCAATCCAGTTCATTTTTAAACAAAAAGAGGTTATGATATCTATCAGAAATTAAGTACAAGTGCTAAATGTATATTTATACTTTTAATATTAAATTGTGTGCATATTCGCTTCACAGTCATTGGACATTGATGCTACATGCATTACATCAATATTAACTCTTCTCCTTGAGAATGCACACACAGTTGCAATGATAAGGCACTCAATGGATGTCATCAGAAATGCAATGGGTATAGGGTCCAAGGTCCACAAAAAAAACAAATGAGTTGATTTGTTGATGAGTTAAGAAACAAATGAGTTGATTTTGACAATAAACTAGATGCAATTTAAAGCAAACTGTCAGTGTTAGGCAAAATACTCCTCAACAGTCAGGTATTATTAGATAGCTAGATTTCTTGGCTCTGGCAATGTGGTAAGATTTTGGCTAGATTAGATTAGATCTGGCAACGTGGTAAGATTTCAAGAAGGATAAGAAGGATATACTTAGTGCTCTTTCTGGCTTGTTGGAAAAATGTGGATGACTGCCTGATGAAGTGCTCTTCCTTTTGATTGAAAAAATATTTTTTTCAGCCTCCCAGTAGCATTAGACGGGTTCAAGCACTCGTTTGAGAGAATCTCAAGGCACACTTCGGGCACTCCATTCCAATTTTTTTTTGTAGGCTGCCTCATACATTCATGTTTTATTTTATTTTATTTTATTTATTTATTTAATTTTTTTGATTGCTCAGCTTCAGCTTGGGTGTTAGGCAGATGGCTAACTTGCTAAACTTGAGCTTTTTGTTACCTAAAAGTATTTGTTATTATGTTTTCGATTTCCCTCCAAGATGCCTCCCACTTCGAAAAGCGTCTTTAATAAATGTTTTTTTTTTCTGTCATATTGATGTAGGCCAGGAGTTGAGTGATATCACAGTGGCCCCCATTAGTGGGGAGACTATGGGTTCTCTCTTGACTATTCCCTATGGCAATGGTGAAGAAAACATTGTCACCATGGCAATGTCTGTCATCGCCACTCATTACTTGGACCTCACTAATCAGTGGGACAAAGTGGGTTTGCACCAAAGAGATGTGGCCGTCAGCTACATCCAAAGGGGTAAGTCCAACAGACATTACATTAAAAAGAAAAACATTTTGAATCGGCTCACTACTTTTTATTGGGAGAATGTAGAAAATGTGTTTCTTGCTGTCACACTGTACATATAAAACTTTAATCACAGATATAATCGCTGATATAATGTAATTTGTTATTTGTTAGTAGTAATTAGTAATGTAGAGAATGGGTTTTTATTTCACTTCATTTCATTTTCTTGCCATTGTTTAGGCTACCAGCAGCAGCGTGGTTTCCACAAACCCGATGGATCATATTCGGCTTATTCGAAGACAGCCAGCAGCACTTGGTAGGTCACTCTATTATAGGTTCCAGTAAGACTCTGATTCGCTTCAAACATTGAAGGTGTCAGTACATGACTTAACTATGATGAGGAAAATGTAGTAATTTGACTGAAACAGTGTTCTTACTTTTAATAAAATGTAAACAAAACAACATAGAAAATATTACAAATATTAATAATTAGTAATAAGTCTGGCAGAACACCAATAGCCAACAATTTATTCCATAGCCAGCCAGCACAAATATATTTTGGCCAATATCTCAGAATCTACTGCACTCATAACATAAAAAGTCAATGAAGAGTAAAAAATCACAAAAATCCAGAAACATCAACTTCAGTCTGTCTTCACAATTTAGAAATATGTGGAGATATGCTGAAATTATAAAAATATATTGAATGAAGAAAATAAAATAAAGCATATAATCAAAATTATATGAATACATTTCTGTGAATTCATTGCATCTGAACTCTTTACAGAATAAACACGACAATTTTGTTTGTATATTTCCTCACAATATATTCATGTAGGCTCACAGCCTTTGTTGTCAGAGTATTGACCTTAGCTGATGGCATCATAAGCATTGAAGAGGAGAAGGTGTGCAGTGCCCTCCAGTGGTTGGTCATGAAAACACAACAACCTGATGGGTCCTTCCGAGAGTCTGCACCAGTTACCATTATTCAGGATAGCACGGTGGGTTGAGTGCCATACAGAGAACAGCAGAACTACTGTATACAATAGAACAATACTCATACCCATACTCTACCATGCTTTACTCTTCATGTTACTCTTCATGCTTTACTCTTCATGTCAACTCTGGTTACTGAACTATTGGTCACTGAAGTGTTTTTTATCTATCTATCTATCTGTCTGTCTGTCTGTCTGTCTGTCTACAGTATCATGTGTTTATAAATATGTTGGCTGTATTTGAATTACAACAAGGTCAGGTGTGACTGAGTTTCATTTGAAGAATTTGGGGTAAAAAATATGTTTTTAGTTGGAACTCAAATGCAAATACTGTACATATGTGTATGTAAAAGGCTGGCTTTTGGTTTCCTTGTTAACAAGTGGTTTATACTCTCCACTCACAGGGCAAAGTCTATGGGAAAGACTCGGATGCCTGTCTGACAGCATATGTCCTCATTGCTATGCAGGGAGGAAAGAGAATATGCCCAGGAAAGATCAGAGTGAGTGAGACCCCACAAGTAATGGAATATCAGTTTTAGAGTGTGTGCATGGACTTGAGAACTGAAATGTTCCCAAATGTAATATCATATCAAAATTAGATTGTTTGCACTGACTTGAGATCTGATATGTCCCCTCAAGTAATTGAATATCGACAATAGAGTGTGTACATTGGCTTGAGACCTGACATGTCCGCACGTAATGTAATATTAACTTCAAAGTGTGTGCACTAAATTACCATATTTTATTTTAAATTCATCTAGTTGTATAGTTATATATACATATATATGTTTTTTTTTTTTTTTTTGGGGGGGGGGGGGGGGGGGGTTTTATAGAAAGGGGTGTGTTTTTTTTTTTTATGGTTTTGTTTTTTGTTTTTTAATATCACCATTGTCGCGTTTGTATAT
>JAGFZM010002354.1:222712-249905 GCA_017657215.1 Limnothrissa miodon | reverse complement strand
GTCATGAAAACGAATGCCTATGGCTGGTTCTCAGACGCTTTGCACGAAGTGAAACAAAGTGAAAGCGGATGATCATATCAGGCTAATGTAGCACACCAAGTAGACTAAATTTGACCCTGTGTGCATCATACATAATCTGTCCTAATTGTCTTTATTTATTTTAGTTATCTTAATGTGGATCCTCTAGTATTCATTGGTGAATCGTTGTCTCATCTCAGTTTTTACTGTCTGAAATTTACATTACTTTTTTACTGTCAAATTTACTTGACTTTACAATGTTTTTAATGAAATTTTGTATTTGTCATCAAGTGAACAGGCCATTTCTCCTGCTGCAGGTGTCCATCGTCAATCCTGACGGTTCGCCAGCTGGGGGCGTCCCAGTGGAGGTGACAAACAGGAAGTCATCGCTGATCAGTGGCGCCACAAAGAGCAATGGCCTGGCGAGGCTTATGGTCAACACCGACGCCAAAGACGGTACACTTCTAATCAGCGTAAGCACATTCATTTACACACAGTGTTGTCAATTGTGTGTGTGTGTGTGTTTGTGTGCATGTGTGTGTGTTCGCATTTACACTATACAGTGCTTTTCTACTCCTACAAGCACACATGCATTCCTACGCCGGTGGCAGAGGCTGTCATGCAAGATGCCATCCTGCCACGGGGAGGGTTTAATATCAAGGACACTTTAATGGGGTTGCCGGACGGCAGCTACACCATCTTAGTGATAATACAATAGAGTGACATGGTTTTCAACTGAAATGGCTTAACTAGATGTGATGCTGTCCGTGACACATCAGACTTTACGATGGCAACAAAAAACTTATTGCATTCTGCGTTTTTGCATTCTTCGACGGCTCACTAAGACAATAGCATGTGCTGGATGTACACGATGCATATGTCATTCAAAACAATAATATGTACATGATGCGTGCAACGTCTTTGAGGAGAACTCAAGGTCTGTCTTTTTTCTGTCTCATATTTTGAACAAGAAATCTGACACACAATGACGTGTACTGCAACAGCTTCAATATTGACAGATAGTATTTGATGCTACACAACCGTGTCATATTTTGTAACATATACATTTAAAATTTTAGAATCCAAATTTAGAATTTAGAATCCTTATTATGGCAAGTGTATCTGCACACACAAGGAATTTATTCTCAGCATTTTTCCCAATCATGAATTAGTGATTGTGATTATGACATCTTCTCATAGACAGCAGTGACTGATACCATTGTCATTTCCCTGATCAGGCAACGACCAAGGACCCTGGTCTCTCTGATGCCCGTCAGGCTAGACAGACCATGACAGTGTTTCCTTATCGGACTGAGCGAGGCTCCAGGAACTACCTGCACATCGGCGTGGATGTAGAAGAGGTGAGCATCGGGGAACAGGTGAAGTTCAATCTTGACTTGGGAGGAAGCCCTGAAGCCCAGGAGAATGATCTCACATACCTCGTAAGTGCTTTCATTTCCCACAACCACACACACGCACACAAAGACACACAAGCACAGATACACAGAAACACAAGCGCAAACACACATACACACACAAGCCCACAAAAGGACAAAGAAAGGCAAGAAAATTTGAGCTTTGTAACCTAAACTTTTACCTTCTTTTTATTTATCTATTTATAATTAGTTTTAATTTGTTATTCATTTTGCCCAGCCTTCTGTTCTGGCTGGTTAATACATGACATCGACATTCTTTCGACATCGACATCGTCTTTATTAGATGTTATTATCTCGTGAGTTTTCTCCGAGTTTTCCCACAAGCGCACCCCCACACACACAAACAGACACACAAGCCCACACAAGAACGAAGAATTGCAAGAAAGTTTCAGCTTTTTACTACCTGCTTCCCTTTTTACAAACTTTTTACCTTCTATTCTGGAGGATTACACTGCATCATTGCCTTTATTAGATCTTGAGCAAAGGCCAGCTGGTGCAGGCTGAAAGATTGAAGAGAGAAGGCAAGGAGGTTATACCCGTGTCCTTAACAGTGACCAATGATATGGTCCCCTCCTTCCGTATCGTGACGTACTACCACGTGGGTTCAACAGAGGTGGTGTCTGACTCAGTCTGGGTGGACGTGAAGGACACCTGCGCAGGAACGGTAACGTTTCTTTACTTGTACAATACTGACTGCATGCTAGCTCAACTCTTGTTTGTTAGATAATGTTTGCCACCCGTTGCACAATATTCCCCCCAAAAGCAAAAATTCAACTTAAGCAATAGACTCTTTCAGTGTCAATGTGTTAAGGAACAATACAATAGGTCTTGGTGCCATCACATTACAGTATGCAGTAGTCCTATCCACCTATTTATTGTATATGAGTGGGAACTGTTAAACTGAATTGTCCTAGCCTGGGCCCGCCCATACTTCCTGTGATGCTACATTGAATTTCCCGAACTAGTCAGTCTGGCAAAGCTGCCGTTTTAGAGCATTTCCACTCCCAAAAAAGTGGGAACCAATGAGAAATGAGCGCCAGTGTGGCATCTGATAGATGCAGGTTAAGCCCGCCTCTCAGAAGGCGGGTATTATGGTAGGTTCACCAGACTAAACTCCTACGAGCTTATTTGTCACGGAAGCTTATTTGTCACGGAAGTCACAGAATTGTCCATTTTTTGGGACAACACAAGCTTTTCTGATTTAGATGAAACACTAAATGTAGGCCGCCTACTCCGTCCCCGGTTCTTTCGCTCCATTCTCCTTTTCCAGGTGAAAGTGGAGGCATCACAGCACATGTACACCCCCCATGAGTCCTTACGTCTGAAGATCACTGGTGACCCCGGGGCCAGGGTGGGTTTGGTGGCCGTGGACAAGGGAGTCTACCTCCTCAACAACAAACACAGACTCACTCAGTCCAAGGTGAGTGGGATCAAAAACACACTTTTAGTCCGAGGTGTGTGGAATCATCAGAGATCATTATGGGGTCAGTGGCCAGAGATCAGAGCAAGTGTCAATGTCTACATGCTCTCCTCACATTGTACAGTCTGTACCTCTATCTGTGTGTGTGTGTGTGTGTGTGTGTGTGCGCGTCATGTAGATTTGGAACATTATTGACCAGTATGACCCTGGCTGCACAGCTGGCGGTGGCCAGGATAGTATGGGCGTGTTCTACGACGCTGGACTGCTGCTGCAGACCAACTCTGCTGGAGGAACTGGCACAAGGACAGGTCTTCACCTATAGCAACACCTTATTAAAGTGGTAGATAGATAGATAGATAGATAGATAGATAGATAGATAGATAGATAAATACATAAAAGGATAATGGTTTAATGTTTAATGGATTGACATTACATGCACACAAACACACACACACACACACACATATATATATATATATATATTATATATACATACATACATACATAGATTCAAATTAAATATAAGAATCATGTGCATCTTTGTCCACAGGCATTCACTGTCACTCTGATGAAAGAAGAAAACGTTCACTGGAAGGTAAGGAACACAGTGAGCAAACTTGCACACACACACACACACATTAAGAGAGTGTAAGAGACAGAGCGATCTATCGAGTTCTGTAACGCTGCATAAACTATCCGTTTAGACATGATGTTTACTTGTGCACTTGGCAGGTGACTTAAAGGAGATGTTTGAGGATGTAGGGTTTTCACGTTCACGTTTCCAAGAGAGTTTTCTGTGGCATGAAGTTCAGCTTCCTCCCTGCAGTGACTGGGACAAAGACTGGTACCGTACTCTACCGTTCTTATGCATGCAGCCAATTTTGAGCATTGTTGCCAGGCAATCATTTTATCCTGTCCTTGTAATAATCTGGAAGGATTCTCTTGACCATTTGCCTAGTAATAATGAATTGGCTATTGCTTCAATACCAACATTCCTAATACTGGAGCTAATGGCTAATGCAAAGGCATTTCCCTGGGTCTCCCTGGGTGAACATGTTCAATATATATATATATATATTTTTGGGGCCGTCGTAGCTCAGATAGCAAAGGCGCCATACCATAGATAGGGTTCGAATCCGATCTGAGGTCATTTCCTGATCCTTCCCATTCTCTCTCTCCCACTTGTTTCCTGTCTCTACTGTATTTTATTTTTATTGTTTTTTTCCCTTTATCCATCTTTTTCTCTTTCATGCAATTTCACCACGTTTTACATTAGTAACTCAATATACGTGACAAATAAACACTTTGACCTATGACCTATCTGATTAAAGGCAAAAAAAATCTTGTTAATGTTGCAGCTCCAGTGTGTCTGTTCATCAGCGAGGGTTTGTGACCGACGCCATCACCGGCTGGGCTTTCACTGCCGTCAGTTTGTCTGAAGCCAGGGGTGAGAGTTATGATGGTGTGCCAGCTGTGCTGAGCTCCACTTGGAAATGAACTGCCCAGTCAGTCAGTCAATCAATCAATCAGTCAACTAATCATTCAATCAGTTTTTTAATTAATCAATTAACCAATCAATCACCCACCTGATTGTATCAGTTAATTCAGTCATAGAAATATCTTAACAATATAAAGTAACTATCTATCTGTCTATCTATCTATCTATCACAGAAATGTACTATCCAGTCAATCAATCAATCAATCAAATAATCATTCAATCAATTAATTAATTAATCAATTAACCAAATAATCAGCCAATCAATCCATCAGTTTTATCAGTTAATCCAATCATTTAAACTATCATAAAGATATAAAGTACCTGTCTATTTATTTATCTATCTATCTATATGTCTGTCTGTTTCTCATTTTACTTTTTATTTCCATAACACACTGTCCTAACTGCTGCCTAACTACATTTCTTCCTTCTCTCTTTGTAGGAGTTTGTGTAGCTTCAGCCCTGGACATAGTGAGTGCCAAGCGTGTTTCGCTGAGCCTTAAGGTGCCTCACCACTGCAAATGCAATGAACAGCTGGAGATTGTTGCCTTCCTGCACAACTTAGGCGACACCAACATCAAGGTGATTGACACACTGTTTGCCAGTGGTTGTCTTAAGTTTATCCAGC
This sequence comes from Limnothrissa miodon, assembly GCA_017657215.1. Classification (NCBI taxonomy): domain Eukaryota; kingdom Metazoa; phylum Chordata; class Actinopteri; order Clupeiformes; family Clupeidae; genus Limnothrissa; species Limnothrissa miodon. Next base: position 244,908 of record JAGFZM010002354.1, on the reverse strand, counting down.
AAGCAAAGCTGCTGTGAGGTCTTTATGTGTGACTTTATCCTCAAATGTCTAGTTACTATACATCGCAACCTTGCAAAAATAATAGTCTTTTATTATTACTTTTTTCACAGGAAGTACAAAAAAATTTGGGCAAAAGCAAATTGCCAAATAAGTCGGAAAATTATTATTATTATTATTATTATATAACTAGTTTCCGAACCTCTACCACTTGTGCTTAAAAATGCACAGTGTACTCACCCATCTCCACACAATATTCACAATGCAGGTTAATAAGCACGTAAGCATATAAAAGACAAAAAAAAACATTGGTTTGTATGTAAGGAAAACAAATTATATACACTTTACCCGAAAAATGTGAGAGTTGGAAAAATCAAAGTCTTCTTTTATATTGTAGTTACTGTATGTTGTTACCTCAAATGTATAGTTTTTTTATGTAAGAATTAAAAAAAAGATATACACCACACCCAAAAAATGTGAGAAGTCAAAAAATCCCATTGAACCTGAACAACATCTCTACCACTTGTTCCACTGCTGGCCCAAGCATCTACCTGTGACCCCCTCTTCCTGACCCACCTTTCCCAGGTCTACTTTATGTTAGCTGAGAAGAGTGTGCAGCACACACACACACACACACACACACACACACACACACACATACACACACACACACACACAGACGTTTTACACTCACATTGAACCAGAACGGCACCTCTTACAACTGTTCCACCACTAGCCTAAGTGGCTACCTGTGACCCCCTTCCCCTGAGAGTGAAGCATACACACACACGTTCACACACACACACGTTCACACTCCTGAAGGGCAGATCTACAGTTCTACCGGCCCAAGCGTCTACCTGTGACCCCACTTCCCCTGACCCAACTCTGCCAGGTGCACTTGCAGTTGGCTGAGAAGAGAGGCGTCTGCAGCCTGGCTTCGGACAAGGGGGGCTACCACAGCACGGTGGAGCTGAGAGCCGGGAGCTCACGAGCTGTGCCCTTCGTCATCGTTCCCCTGGAACCGGGACAGCAGGCGGTGGAGGTGACGGCTGTCTCTGATAACCTCAGCTATTCTGATGGAGTAAGAAGAATAATCATGGTGCAGGTATTTATTTATTTATTATTATTATTGTTGTTGTTGTTATTTTATTTAATTTTTTTTAATTATTATTATTACTGTTATTATTACTGGTTGTAGTAGTAAATTATTGTCATTATTCAGTAGCATTTATGCATTTAGGAGATGCTTTTGTCAAACGTGAATCACATTTGTAAGCTATCAGTTGCTTCAGGGCTAGTCTTCTCAATAGCAACTTTGGGCTAAGTGCATTGTCCAAGGGAATATTTTGGCCCTATAGTCCGAATACACAATACTATACAATACTCTACTATACTAGTGTGACCAAATCTTCAAGATCTCAAGCTGGGACACCAGATCTGCCATCAGATATGCTATTTCAGAAATGTTGAGTAGATGTAGGTTTGGTTATCACTTAACTATTTTTAACTAGTTGTACCCCCATATCAACCATAAAACTTGCAAAGGCATTGATTCTGCTTTATCTAGATTTAAAGAGGCACTCAGTAAGTCTGTTTTTTAACCCTGCATTAAACGCCACAAACCTGTAGGGGGAGCTCTGTACAGTTAGATGTATTGCTGTAGTGTACACTCCCTCAGAAGTTGCAAGTTCCGTATTCACTATACAGGGCTGTACAGCGGTGCGCTCAATCGCCGTTTGCTACACAACAGACCAGTCTAACAGAAAAAACGATTTCTAAGCGATTTTATGACCACAAAAATGATCGCATAAACTTACTGAGTGCCTCTTTAAGTAAAATGCTTTAGCTTTTTAAATCTTTTTTTTGTTTTGTTGATGTTAGCCAGCGGGTGTCCTGAGGAAAAGAGTTATGAACTTGGACCTGAATCCTACCAAATCAGGTAAATCAGTTCACTACAGCAACAGGCCGTAGTTTGGGAGCTGGAACAGAAATGTTTTTTTTCCTCATGTTGTTGTGTTTTGCCCTCTCAATTTACAATATCAGGAGGATTTCAGACATCTGTGATCGGCCCAGAACTTATAGCTGTTTACGATAAGATACCCAACATGCCTGTTAATCACCTGATAACTGTTCAAGGTTTGTTAAATGCAATTTTCCAAATACGTATATGTTAGTGTGTGTGTGTGTGCTTGAGCATCTCTGATATATGTTATTTCTCTCTTAAAATAATATTTGATATAGCATATTAATAATCCAAAGGCATACTTTATGTGATCATATGTGTTAAGTGTGCTTTTACCCATGAGCCTTTGAGTGAGCTAGAGTTGTGTTTACATGTGTGTGTACATGTGTATGTGAGTGTGCCTGCTTGTGTGCGTGCATGTGTGTGTGTACATGTGCAATGTGTGTGTGTGTGTGTGTGTACATGTGCGTATTCGGGTAAGCAGCCCAGCACCTCATGCCTCGCCTGGAGGAGGGTGTCCTTAGTGCGGAGTCTCTCGACTCTCTCCTGCGACAGACTGCCATTGGTGGAGGGGAGAAGGACCTGGTTGCCATGACAACACCCCTCATCGTCACATATTACCTGGACCGGACCCAGCAGTGGATGGGAAGGAGGTCAGAAGCTCTGAGAGCCATCAGTGCAGGTACAGAGGTCTACTGTACCAACAGCACTCTCACATCTTACTGTCTGGTCTAGCTCAGGGGTCTTCAACCGGGGGTCCGCGACCCCTAGGGGGTCCGCGGAGGTACTGCAGGGGGTCCGCGAAAATATTTCGTGTGATGCATTTTTTTTCTCTTCCAAAAAATAAAATTTGTGATAGTTAACATATTGTTCAAAAGAAAATTGCTTCATATTCGTTTTTAAATAACACATTGTAGGCTACCCATGAATACCTATGCCAAAACACATTAGCATTCATAAATGTACAAATACACCACTTCAGCCTGAGCCTGATGTGACGTTGCCTCGCAAATTCCAAATCCGTCCTAGAACAGATAAGCTCTGTTCCACTCACCAGGTTCAGTGCTCTCATTAGGACCTGGTAGCTGATCAGTTATCTTTAATTCTTCGTCCCACTAGGCCTATAATAAAAAATGTGACCCTTGTGGTCTTTTTTTTATTTGAGTTGGATCATCGCGATTAAAGAACACTTCCCCCCGTGCGTTTCCACAGATCCTCTTTCTCTCTCTTGCAGTCTTAGTCTTGCGTTTTAGTTAAATAGCTTCGTATTCAGCAAACTCGTTCTTTTCATTCCGAGAGATAAATTACGTTTGATTCGTCTGTTCAGTGTCGGGACTGATGGACCCTGAACTTTGCAGGGTATTTGTTCTGTGTGATGTTTTGCTTTGTTTTTTTTTTATGAGAGTCTGCGGTCTTTGCGCTTCAAGGCGTTCTACGCGAATTCATTCATCCAACGTTCCATCACAATAAAACGATAACGATAATCTCATGTGTTTGTGTTTCCTTCTGAAAGACAAAGTTATTTGACACAAGAGGAAGAGGCTTTCTGTCTTTATCAGTTTGAGCTAATTAAGTTTTGCCTGAATTTAGCTGAATATATCCAGCTAGTTAACCCTTGTGACATTCATTCTGTTATAGGGCGAATTTATGCAACTATGTAAAGAAACGAGTTTAGAATGTGTGCGTTCGTGTGTGTGCGTGCATGCATGTAGGCACTCGACTGACGGTCCAAATGACGGCAGGATTTGAGGTGGGCCAGGTGTGTATGGAGTAAGATAGCTGTCAAAAAGTTTATTTTCTCAACAAGTAATGCCTGTGAATGGGACGATGACGTATTTTGACAGTTGAGTAACGTGTGCAAAGTGGTATCCATAATATTGAGATTTTCAATTTTCAATTTTGATTTTGTCAAATTTTTGAATTAGCATTTTTTTCCATTCGTATTCTGGTGGATAACACACACACACACTTTATTTTATGTATGACTGAACTCATTTGAGAAGTCACAAATGTTTATTTTATGCAAATCTGATTTTATCAAATATATGGACACAAATATTTTGGCAGCTATCTTACCCCAAAGGTGTGGGGGTCCGTGCTCAGTCGCTCTCACAGCCAAGGGGTCCTTGAGCTGAAAAAGGTTGAAGACCCCTGGTCTAGCTAGTACCGCTGAGTCTAATTGCACAGGCAAATGCAGTCTCTGAGTAACCACATCTGATGTCGACTCCCCATTAAAGGAAGGTAACCTTGGTAATGCGTCCCGTGCAGCTCTAGGGTTAGTATGTTTTAAAATAGGTCAAGATGTTGGAAAAATGTTTATCACTTGTTTTTATTTTTGTTTTATTATTCTCTTTCTGTTATTGAACTTATCACATGATTGATCAAGGTAAAGAATGCAAATTGCTTTCCTTTTTTCTTACTTAACTTTGGTTTTATTCTGGTTTTTAGACATCAGGAAGGGGATGTTAAAGGAGTTAAAGAGTTTTTAAGGAGATGTTTAGAAGAAATTAAAAAAAAATGTCAAGGCAATGTTGAGAAGCTTTTAAAGATATGTTAAGTAGATGTCAGCCAACATTTCTGAGACCCTTCATTATCTTTAACTTTCAGGGTACCACAAGTTACGGACACATAGAGTACTGGATGGGTCTTACAGAGTTTCTAAAACTGCACATAGTAGCACTTGGTAAGACGCACACACTCACACACAATTTAGTTTATTCTCCTATTAAACTAAATTGTAAAATAATACACACAAATCAACAATTATTGTTGTTGTTATTTTTATTATCATTATTATTATTATCTGGAGTGCCTAATACTTTTACAGTTCACAGAAAGCATTTGGCCACGAGGAAGTAAAAGCTCTCCAACTAGTAAATTATGATACCTTTTTTTCCACAAAGAGAAACAACATGAAGGGGCTTGGTGCACCAGGCTAACATTATATTGATCGCCACATGATTTCCATTATATAGAATGACTGCGTATGTGGCAAAAGTGTTCTCCATGGCCAGTGACATTGTCAGCATTGATAGGAGCCTGATCTGCAAGGCTCTGCTGTGGCTCGTCACAAACAGGCAGAATCCCAACGGAAGCTTTCGAGAGCCGTCTCCAGTTCATTACACGGAGTCTGTCACAGTGAGTAGGGTTATACGTGTTTTGCTGACTTTGATCCGACTTTGATTTGGTATCTCAGAATATCCCATGCGGTATCATAAAGTTAGTTCGTAAACATAATGGAGTGTTTAGGCTGTTTTCTTTTATTGTTGAAACAGTCCATATAGCCTACATTTATATCTTCATTCTTAAATACACTTATCCACCACCATGGTAAGGTTTGTAAAGGTACAGTGATTTCCTTTTTTATCAATCCATATTAACCTGCGTTAAAAATGTTTGTAAGAATGAACGAGTCATGTAATCGTGTTTGTTTGTATAATATTTGGTTTACAATAAAATTATTTAATGTAAATGAAATACAATATTACAAATTCAAATATCATATAAATTAAATATAATAAATAAGAATATAATTTAATAACAATGTAATATCTATATGTCCATTCACAGGGGAATGTATACGGCAGAGACATGGATGCCTCAATGACCGCATTTGTGCTAATTGCTATGCAGGATAGTCCTACCTCTCTCTGCACTGATAAGGTCAATTGGTTGTTCTATTGTTTTTTTTGTATTGTTCTCTCTTCAAGTGCTCAAAACTCTCATTGCAGCCTGTTTCACATACTTCTCTCTCTTTGCTTTCTCTCTCTCTCTCTGTTCTCTCTCTCCATTCTCACTTTCTCTCTCCAGAGGATTTCTGAAAGCATGGCGCGAGCCACACGCTACCTGGGACTCAGGATCTACACTCTAACAAACCCTTATGCCGTTACCATGGCGTCCTATGCCTTGGCAAACGCTGGCCTCCTGAGACAGGACATCCTCTTCACACATGCCTCAGCAGGTCAGCGACAGACCATGAGATGTTTCATCCAAATATTGACCTTAAAAAACACAAACAAAACAAGAAAACAAACACAGTATAAGTGTGCCATCTGTGTTGTTGACATCCTTCATAGGCCTATATTAAGGCCCAAATAATGGCAAGATAAACTCGTAAAAATATGAATAACTACTGTAAAATGCAAAGTATAATGTAATATTCATATGTCCATTCACTGTACAGTATATATAATTTTTGCCATCATTTAGATGGTTTGTACTGGGCAGTGCCGGTCAGCCCTTCCTTCACTGTAGAGGCTACAGCGTACGGCCTGCTGTCCCTGGTGAAGGTGAAGGAGTTCCACAAGGCAGGGCCCATCGTGAAGTGGTTGAAGTCGCAGCAGAAACATGGTGGCAGCTACGGATCCACTCAGGTCTCGGACTTTACTACTGGGCAAAGGTTTAGGGTTTTTTTCATAGTGTTTAGCAACTGGACTTCTTTTGAAGACGTTTTACTTTCCATCTTCCACCACTTTCCACATGCACCATTCAGAAAGCTTAATCAGGGTACATTCTTTGGGGTATATTCCAGACAAAAGGAGATTGCTTATTAAAATCTCAGAAATAGATTTTACTGACACACATGGAGAGCATCCAAGGCAGTGTTTGAAACTTGGACTGTAAGGGCACACATGCGCTCACACACGTACACGCAAACAAACAAAAAAAAAAGATTTCTTTTAAACCTACACTGTAAAAAAAAACGTGGTCTACAAAACAATGTAGGCCTATGAAAATAGACTCTTAAATGCTGTATAAATACTAATCAGATATTTGGGTGTACATACTAATATTATTTAGTAATACTAATACCATTTAGCAAATTTAAGCCAGCAGCCATAGCCATAGTTATAGGCACCACAAATTGGACCATGACCTGCCTAAATACTAACCCCCCAGTCTGCATTAGAGCTTTGACTCCGAACTTCAGTATTCGAATATAATTCGAATATTAAAAAAAATAAAGACATTCGAACGAATATTAGGCTTCCCTTAATATTCGAATCTTTCATGGGTATTTTGTTTTGCTAATGCGTTTGCTTGTAAATGTTGTTTTTAACTCAAATTCCGTTTTTTTATTTGTTAATCTTGGGCCTATTAGCAAGGTTTGGTCATCTGTGTATCTGCAGGTGACGTTAGCTCATGCAAACTCTTGAATGTGAACTGCGTGTTCGTATTGCGTCTCCAGCTGTATTCTGCTCATTAACCTTTGTTCCGAGGCCTATCTTGTTTGCGCAATCAAGGGCATACATACTAAACCTTAGTCCATGTAGTCTATTGACTCTGATTAATTTTAAATGAAGGATAAATTTTAAATGCAGGGAATATTCCAGTTTAAACGGAATGCTGGCATGAGACAACTTCGCGACGTCGATCTAACCAGAATATAACAACTGATTTAACAACTGTGTTAAGGAATATTCCGGCATGCACTTCCAATACTCTTCCAAACCTGTAGGTTATTAGTCTGGGTCTTGTTTTAACCATAGACTGTACATAAAAATTAAAAACCATTAACCTTACTGATTTTAAAGGTCTACCAAATTTGTTATTCATGTAACAATAGTAATGGACTCGCACACTGCCTTCTGGTGGACAGAGCGCTAGAATCTTTGAAGCCTACAACTAAGCTACGTTTGAGTAGTTCGACTATGAATTTTGGGCAAAAGTCAAAGCCTTAGTCTGCATCTGCACACACATACACAAACACACACACACACACTTAAGAGATATCCTCCCTCTTACGTAATCAGTTTGAAACTTGTACTGTAAGTACACAGACACGCACACACACACACACACACACACACAGACACGCACACACACACACACACACACACCACGCACACACAAACACACAATGAAATTATTATATCTTCCCTTTCTGTCTTGTCTGTAGGCCACCCTTATGGTGTACCAGGCTCTGGCAGAATACACAGCTCAGGGCAGACAACAAAGGATGGACAGCTTCTTGGAGGTGACCCTCAACATGGCTGCCTGGATGAAACCTCTTCTCTGGACCTTCACAAGGGCAAGCACAGTAACGCAATGCTCCGTCAAGGTAACCATGCAGTAACATGAGCTAGCAAGCTAACACATGCTAAATGATCTGATTTTGGCACAGTTCACAAATAGTGTGAATTGTTTACTATACTAATAGGTGATTTTTAATCTCAATTAATTGTCCAGGTAACTCTGGACAAAAACATTACTGTGTCGGCCAGAGGAAATGGACGAGGATCTATTTCTGTGAGTACTACACATGTGGACGAAAGTAACTGAAATCTAGGCCACCTTACTAAATCTTAAACATTTCACTGGTCACAATGGCTAGCCAGAGATAAAGCTTTTTGTCAGTGCATATATATGAAATCAGGTTTATTTGAAAGAATACTTTTGAGATTTTTATTTCTGTTTTTTATTAGGTGATAACTAGGTACTATTCAATGCAAGGTCATCAAGAAGATGCATGCCACAAGTTTAAACTAGGTTTGTCTTTACAGAAACTACCTCAAGGTAAGTAGTTAGTTATATATTTTGAAACATACTCCTATCACATACAGTATATCAATTATAATATAATAAAATAAAGGAAAATGTATTTAATTGAATTAAAGACACTGATTCTTATTTGCCCCCTCTAGCTTCCTCTGACGGTGCATCAGAGAGTCTTTTGCTGATTGTTCATATCTCGTATGTACTGAGCATTATTTTACTCAATTTTATTTATTTATTTATTTATTTATTTATTTAGGGTTCATCAACATTGATTATATGATGGTGTTGACAAAATACATTACGTGTTCTTGATTATTGTAGTACAGTGCTCCCTCGTTATTCCCAGGAGTTGTGTTCTAAAAATAACCCGTGATAGGTAGGCTAAAATACGCATAGTAGTCAAAATTTTTTTTTTTTTACAATGATTATAAATGTTTTTAGGTTGCACTACACACTTTATACACTTTGTACACTTTTCAGGCATTAACATTTTCTCATATATCCCTTGTGTCACTCTCAAAGTTCAAACCTAGTTTAGAAGAAGCCAAAGGCCTGTTTGAGAAATAAAATATAAACTTTTTCCTGTAAGTAATTATGATGGCTTTTAGAAATAACAAATTTAATGTTAACCAGCAACATACGATGTTGGAGACATGATAGAAATTATCAATATAGTAGTGACTTACGCTGCTCCACTGTAGCGTCTTTTCCCACTAAATACTACAATATGCATAATTACATTACACTTAACTTGTTAAGTTGATGTGACTAAAGCTTTTACTGTAAAGGACTCTGGTTTTAAATGTGCTATATAAATCAAATTTACTTACTTACAGTACTTAATTTACACAGCGATTTCTGGTTTCTCCATCAGGTACATGTCCAAAGACAGTCCTTCCACCACAGCCATCTTGAATATTGGGATTCTGACAGGATATGTTGCAGAGACAGAACACTTGAGGAAGGTGAAAAAGTAAAAATGTCACACCAACTTATTAGCACTGAAGTTAGCTCACAGACCTGAAAGCTATTACCATTAATTAGAGTTGAAACTATTAGCTCAGAGGTCTATATAGGCTATTAGTATTGAAGTTAGCTCATAGGGCAATCAGCTCCTTGGCTAACTGCCAGCTGTACACAAATTAGCATTGAAGTTAGCTGACTGATCTATAGGCTCCTAGGTAACTACTAGCTGTAGAAAAATTAGCATTGGTGTTATCTCACTGGTCTATATAGGCTCTTAAGCTAACTGCTTGCTGTGCACAAATTAGCAGTGAAGTTAGCTCATAGGTCTATAGGCTCCTATACTGTAGGCTAGGCATATCAACAGTGAAGATGGCTCATAGGTCTATAGGCTCCTATAGGCTAGGCATTTTAGCACAGATGTTAGCTCCCTGAAATAATTTTCTGCAGACTGGGATATCTGGGTATAACAGAAGTAATAGCACTGCTTCTCACGTCTACATGTACATGTGTATGTTCTATACAGATGGCCACGGGACAGAAGTGGAAGATGGATGAGAGGTCTCTTGCACAGGACAACATTATTATATATCTAGATATGGTAATACTTTATTCAATTGTATCTTATGCATAGCAGTAATAATTAAAGCCTAATCCATGAAATTAATATTTTACATTTAATCTAGTTTTGGGTATGCAAAATATACGTAAGTGTAGTTACGATGGAAATTGTGGGTGACCCCGCAGAATAGTGGGTGACCTCGTAGAGTAGATAGAAACAGTGGGTGACTCCGTTTCTCTTTCACTGTTTGACGTCATTGCAACAATCTATGTCCTTCACTTGTCATAACAATTCAATTACAATTCAATAACAATTCTTCACTGGCAGATATCTGGACAGAGCCCAGAGAGAATCACTGTGCCTATACGCAGAACGGTGAAGGTGGGCCTGCTGCAGCCTGCCAGGGTGTCTGTGCGTGAATACAACTCAATGGGTCAGTTTGAGCTAGCTCACACACACTCCACACACACACACACACACACACACACACACAGGACACATCAGGGCATCTGCATGTGGATTTAACTCACAGGGTCACATGCACACACACACACACACACATGCATCCTTTATTTGATTCCACCTTTCAAGTCAACTTATCATCAGCAAATCAAATATTCAGAATAGTGTAGCAGATCAGCACATCTCACAAGTAATTCCTGAGCAGAATTTACTATGAAATTAGATTAATGGTTCTGTTTCAGAGGAGGATTGTCTGAAGTTCTACCACCCACAGAAGACAGCGGGCGCCCTTGGCTTGATTTGCCAGCAACATGTCTGCAAGTGTGCTGCAGGTACACCTGTAAAAATGATCCCCACCCTAAAGTAGCATACACATATATGTATAACAATTAAGAATCACAAATAATGCATGTTGATATGATTCTTTTATATATATATATATATATATATATATATTATTTTTTTTTTTTTTTTTTTTATTATTATTATAAACAAACAAGACCAAGCACTTGATAGTCCTGATGCACTGATAACATTAAATAGCATAGACTGCTATGCATTAACAAAAAAAAATTGAAACATATGAACATACATTATTCTATATAATATAATTGTTCATTCATGTTTCTTAATAAACAAATAAGGTCCAGGCCCGTTGCAACCGGGTAGGCAAACTAGGCAATTGCTTAGGGCCCACAAATACCTAGAAACGGCCCTTATCAGGTCAATGCTAGTTAGACTAGGTGGTGTCTCCATCCACCAGTTACATACATCCAGGAAGACTAATGTCTGCCTACATAGAGTACCGTACATGTAGGGGAGAGGGAACCCGATTTACTCTTTTCAACAGAAAGCTGTGGTGTTCAGATGAGGCAAGTTGCGGAGAACGTGTCTCGACACGATGTGGCCTGCAGGATGTTCCGAGATTACGGTGAGTGTCTGTGCAGTGCAGCGCAGTTACTAAGTAACAAGTAAAAGGTTTCAGTCAGGAAAATGGCAAACAGATTGGTCTTTTATTAGTATTAAAGGCCATTTCCAAAATATTTCTGTGTAATGTTAATGTTGGCAAAATTCATTGATTTTAATAATAGTCTTCAATAGGTCTATTGAAGGATAACAATGTGAACATGTGTAGAATTGAGCATTCACAACCCAGTAGTGCTTCTTTAAGCCACAGATGTCTCACTCTGGCCCTGCTCTGTGTAATTAAACTAACATACACACACACACACACACACACACAGACCTACAGACATACACACAGTTTGTCTCTGCAATTAAACCTGGCTTGCGAGATCACATCACATGTGTATAAGAGCTGGTCTGCCCAAGTACACATACCTCTGATACTAAGTCCCTGAATGTTTATTTAGTGCCACTTGGTTAGGATCACCAATGACAACTCCTTTTCTCTATACTACTAGTCAGCTTGAACAAACGTAACACACCCTTACCCAATCATGACCAAATAAAACATGGAAAACAGGAGCTTTCAAAAAATTTGAATTTGAGTTTGACACCCCTGTTTTAAGCAGTCGTGTTTTTCTGTGGTTCATTCAGTCTACAAAGTCACTGTGGAGCAGATTCATCCGACAAGCTGGATTGACATCTATCACTTGAGGGTGAAGGAGCTGATCAAACCAGGTGAGGGGTGGAGGGTAATACCGGGTGATGGCAATGGCGATACCATTGAGTGACACTAATAGGTGATCTCCACAAGCTTGGGCAGCCCCATTAAAAGCTGTGTCGTGCATGTGCAGTGTGAAGAAATCATTTAGATTTAGTTATTTTTTTTACTTTTCGTTGCGAATGAAAAAAGAACCATCTTCCCGCCGCTGCCTCAGCTGGTGGCTCTTTGAAAACAAAATATTTTAAAACAAAATAGAAATCATTAACTAGTCCGGCTATGAAATGGATAACTGTACGAATGCCACATATTTCCTTCCCTGGCTTCACCATTGGAGTACTCTTGCTTCGTATTTTCCTGAAAAAATCCATGTTCAATCACCTTTAACCATTTAAATTGTCTTCCAGGCACAGATGACATCATGGAGGGTGACGCTCGACAGTTTGTCTCTCTTCCACAGTGTAGGCAGGGCTTGGATCTGATCGAGGGCAAAACATATCTGATCATTGGTCGTGTGCAAGACCTTATGGAAGTTAACGGAAGGTAAATGCTGTTAGATGCTTGCTTAAGACAAAGGGGGTGAAATTCCATGGCAGAATGATCACACAAATTAAGGTGAGGAAATTATAGTAATTGCCAATATTATTTCCAAAAGACAATGAAGCTAAATCTCCACATCTGACTAAATGCGTTGTTTAACACATGGAAGACCTAGGCTACCACCACACAGGAACATAGATATTGTTTTAAATAAAAATGATATAAATTAAAAATGATTGAAAACACCTCTCCTTTTTGATTTTATGATGGAAATTACAACAGATATTCAGATATACACACAAGATAGGTAACATACTACAGTAGTAAGTTACAGTAAGATAGATATAAGTGACTGACTTAAGAGAACACGCCACTGTTTTTTAATATTAATAATATTCTTCCCTTCACCTAGACAGGTTGATTCATAATGCTAATAATACTATAATGTATGGCGGAGTAACATCAAGTGAAACATGACAGCACTGTATACCTTCAGCTTGTTATCACTGAACTGAGCGAAAGTATACCAAAGGACAATGTAGTTTTCCTTATTATCTAGTTAGTCTGGATTTTGTGTCACAATAGTTAGTCAGGTAACTACTTGAGTAATCACATGTAAATAAGAAAGATGTGGATGTGTTTGGTTGCTGAACATCATCCTTATTCAGACTCTTTTGAAAGCTTCCAACAAAGTAACATTGCACACCAGAGCAATTGAGTACACACCAAGACGAGACGGGTAACAGGTATGTATCAACCCATCTAAGTTAAGGGAAGAACATATTTCAATAATGAAAAACATTGGTGTGTTCCTTTAAGTCTCTCACAGAATGTGCGCAGGCTGAAAAGCCTTTAGCTACAGACTTATTTGGACTTATTTAGTCACCTGAAGAATTGGGGCCTAAGCGGACGTCCTTCAGCTGGGTAGTATATTGGTTGGGCGGTGTACTTGCATAAAAATTAACCGAACAGATTATGTAATGTGTTGCAGATGATTGATTGGTATTTGTATCTTTGCCATCAGCTACCAGTATGTCCTCAGCCAACACACCTGGATTGAGTATTGGCCTACAGAGAGTGAGGGGGATGTTCCAGAGATCAAGCCTACGTACAACGCCATTGAGAAATTTGCTGAAAAACTCAAGGAAATTGGATGTCAGTTGTAATGACCAATCTGCCAATCTTTATCTCTTTGCTACTGGACACATGAATTTGTTTTTTCTATCTATCTATCTATCTATCTTTTTATGTAAACAATTTGACATATTTTGCTTGGACAATTAACTTTCAAGAACATATTTTAAATATTTTCTCTGACAGATTATTATTAAGACAAAGAGAAGCCGTTGAAAGCTGAAGTGAGGGACAAAAACAAACTTGTTATTTTATATTTATTATATCCGTCTTCCCATACCTATATGATCTGTATTACTGTAATACTCTGTACAACAACATCTGTTTGTTCATTAAAAAAAACACACACACACAATGTTTGTTTGCTGATTGTATCACTTTCAGCTGCCCACAGTATTTGAGATTACAATTTTTTTTTTCAATTGTTTGCACACAATTTTGAAAAGCTGTTTCTTTTTTCAAAATATTAGTATTAATATTTCAAAATATTAGTATTAATATTTATTAATTTTAATATTAGTATTAATATTTCAAAAGTAAAAAAAATAATTTCAGGAAATAGCATGTGCTAGATTTTTGGGCAGACATTGTTATGTAAGGGATCATTTCGATGACAAAAAAATACTGACAAACCCACAACATTCTTCATGATTAGTTTGAGAGATAGGGAGAATGTACACAAATAGGCCTACTATAAACTTACCAAGCACTGCACAACACTAATGCTGCAGACTCAGTATTTCAAGTATTTATTTCAATTCAAGAAATACAGTATTTCTTACCACTATCAGTTACAGTAATCAACCAATAATGAAATCAATGAAACAAATTTGGTCCTTGTCTTCTTTGTACCTGGGCCTCCTCGTCTACCACCTTCTCCTCTTCTACCTCCTTCTTCTCCTCTTTGAGCTCCCCTTTCATTCTCTCTCTTCTTCTAGCTCCTTCCATTTTTGATGAATACAGGTGAACTCACCTGCTGCCTTTTATAGCACACCTGAGTGCTGCGTTTTCAAATTAGCACATGTGTGCTTCCACACCTTGTGGATATGCTTATCCAATTTGTTCATTAGTGTGGTCATTGGCAATCCGGGGCTTTGTAATAAGAAGGAAGTAACCTCACAATCCTTATCTGTGTCTAAGGTGCCGAAATGTGTGTAGAGTTTTACAAATCACTTTGTGTAATGTTTTGCAAAAAGAGTGAAGCAGACATTGTGTGTAATGTTGTGCAAATCTGTGGCGGTGTTTTGCTCCTTGGAGTAGAATTTTGCAAACTGTGTGTAAATTTTTATTTTAGAGTGTAAACAATTGTAAAAAAACTGTAAATTAACTCTCGAACTGAAGGTTACTTGTCATTACCGTATAAACACTTCGGAATGAAGCACAAACATGCTGCACCCGTTTTAAACACGTGCTGTTTATCACGGTATTTGTTTCAACTGTAGTCTGTTGTAGACAGACCAGACTATGGGCCCGATAATGCACATGGCACACAGTGCTTTCACAACATGCGCAACCTATCATTGCTATTTTGTGCAAGCGCATCGTTGTTTTTTTCCGGCAGAAGTGTACGTTGTCTATATAGCAGATGACTTTGCGATCTGTCGGATGTCTCATTAAAAAGAAGGGGTGTGGTGCGGCGCATAGTGCGAATTTTGTATTTTACAAGAGGTAAAGGTGAATTCGCTACTGACCAGAAAAAACCTGGTCAGGAATCATTTGCGCATTGTTCAAAGTCTATTTTACGGGCACTTAGTGCTTTGTGCAGGCACAAGCCGCTTCTTTCATCAGCAGGAGCAAGCAGCTGCCCAGTCCTCGAAATAGAATGTACATCACATACATCACACCATGGTTATTTTATTAAAATATAATATTTGCAAACCTTAGTTGATTGCAGTAAGCACTGAGAATTAATAAGTAGCCTAACTGACGGGCTATTTGACCAGTGGCGGACATAGGGATGTAATACACCTTTCAAGCGAGATTGTCAAGAAACAAGACTGACTGTACATATTAGGCTACACCACCAGAACATCGTTTAAGTTAATATTTTGGTTATATATACTGTAAATCTCCCGTGACTTCACCTCGCGCACATTTCCTTCACATGAAAACATGTCGCCAAGTATAATCTGCCATCATAATACATAATATGCCATGGAAGATGGAATGCGCCATGCGCCGGACTTTTAAAGGAAATGAGAGTGTGAACTCTTATTGGTTAGTAACATGCTACGCCCCAAACACACCCATGACTAATTTACTCATTTAAAGGCGCTCTAAGCGATTGTGTTTGATGTCACTTCTTGTTGACGTTCGAAGTATTGTCAAACAAAACGGAGGATAGCTCCCTCCTCCCCCTCCCTCCCATGCCTCCTGAAAGTTATTATTATGTTATGTTTCATTTCGTTTGTTATGCTAGGTTTGCCCACTGTGTTTTTTAGCCGTTTGTGGAGCCTGGGCTATCTACAGAGACCTCATTTTTTTACAGTGTGTTCAGGGGACAGGCAGCTAGCAGATTGTGAGGAGATGTTTGCTGTATGTAACAACAAATGTTTTAGTCCTAAAAACGCGTCACATCGCTTAGAGCACCTTTAAGACAACCCATTTGAACTATGCGCCAGGCGCGATGTCCACTTTTTCTACAGGCAATATAGCGCTCTGCGCTGGCCACTCCCCCGAACTGCGTTTTAGACTTCAGATTATGCGCGATTGAACTTGAAAATCAGGCCCTATGAGTTTGGCAACTGAACATAGGTTTCACAATTGTTCTGACGGGAAGTCCACAGAGGAGAGGGCATACTGTAGGTTCGCTGAACTTTGTGTGTGTGTGAGTGTGTGTATTTGGGTGCATTAGTGTGTGTGTGTGTGTGTGTATTTGGGTGCATTTGTGTGTGAGTGTGTGAGAGAGAGTATGTATGTGTATTTGGGTGCATTTGTGTGTGTGTGCTGTGGGTGCTTATAGTGTGTGTGTGTGTGTGTGTGTGTGTAGGTGAATTAGTGTGTGTGTGTGTGTGTATGTAAATATATGTGAGTGTGTGCATTTGTGTGTAAGTGAACTTCAGTGCATTAGTGAGTGTGTGTGTGAGAGAGAGAGAGAGAGAAAGAGAGAGAGTTTTGGGGTGGGATATACAGTATATAGCCAGATTTGGAGGAGAGTACAGCAGCTTTCCTGCTTCAGCCAGACCCCAGGACCGGACAAGCAGACAGGCAGTGCAGGATGCGTGTGGACCTGGTGGTGGTGTTGTGTGTGGCCGCTGTGTCACTCTCTCTCCCCGCTCTCTCAACATGTGACCCACTGTGAGTACAACTGTTTTCAAACATACAGACACATTTACTATATGTGAAAATGTACAGACACAAACATACAGACACATTTACTGTATATATGTGAAAATGTACAGAGACACAAACATACATACACATTTATTGTATATACTGCAGTCTCAGTACGCTCTCTGTAAACATAATGTATTAGTAAAAGAGCGTGTTGTTCCACACACAATTTGATTTTTTATTATTATTATTATTATTAGTAGTAGTAGTGGTAGTCATAGTAGTGGTAGTGTAAATAACAAAGAAAACAAATGTAATGCATTTAGTCTTGGAGTAGCATGTAGTTCTGCACTGTAGCTAAGTCAGTAATGGCAGTCTGAATAGCCAGGGATCATTGTCCTTTTGGTCGTGTTTGCTTGAACCATGTGAGCAAAGCGTCTGATGCAGAGAGAAAATAACTTCTAGAATCAAAAGAACACTGATGCCATGTTAATTTATAGCTTATTTTTATTATGGAAAGGGAAAATTTTGACTGATTTTTTTTGTTTTGTTTGTTTGTTTTTTCATTCTTTCAAAATAATAATCAAAATAATAATCTCAAAATAATGACTTATTTCAACATAAGAAAAGATATTATCTCAAAATGCCATATATTTTTTATGTTGAAATAAGTCGTCATTTTGAGATATTATACACATTACACGTTTTAACTTTTTTTTGTAAGAAAAGAAAAGTTATTGTTATTCTGAGATAACATTGTGCTGTCATACAAGGGGGGATTTAAAATGTCATGAGCTCTGCTTGTGCATAGGGCCCAGAATTTGGTACTACTTCACTGTTGTCTGCGGTTGAACTTTGAACCTGTATTGATACCAACCACTAGAAGGCAGAATACAGTAGGCCTATATTAAAGCAGCACTAAAGGCTTTTTAAAACCTTAAAATAATGTTTTCAAAATCGTTTTGGTGGTCCATCAACTCCTAACAAGGTGAACAATACTTGCTGCATTTGCTCCGCGGCCCTCTATCGGCTTTAACGGCACTAAGCAAGTTTGCACAATCGGGCAGCAATCTGTATTTCAAGTAAAACTACAATTCACTTGCCTTCCGTTCCAATCTGTTGACGGTGCGATTTTCAAAACTCCTTGTTGCTGCCCAATCAAAAATAAATAAAAAGAATTAGAAGAAAAATGTCATTTGCACTTAACACTTGCGGTTCAGAACTTCCATAATTGTTATGCAAAGTAAATATTTCTTAAAAAGCTAAAGACGTTTAGGAAAAGATCTACGATGCACTGGTGTTCTATTACAATTGCTTTCCTCTCATCCTGTTCTGGTTGCACCAGATTGTTGGGTTTGCAGAAGTGTGTGGAGAAAATAACTTGTATTTGGCACAGGCTTTACTTGAACCAGACTCTGTTTCCTTCAGTTCAAGCCCCATGAAAAATATGCCACAAGCTACATTAGAAATACTTTAAAGAAGAACATTTTTGTAAAAGTATAATGTGTTTTAATGTGTATGTATAAAAATAACAATAACAATATTAATAATAATAGCTGTATAAAAACAACAGCAACAACAACAACAACAACAATAATAACAGCTGAATGTACCCAGCTATTCAGAGAACATCTTCTATCCTAGCACTAAATTGAACTGAAGCACTATTCCCTAGCACTATGCTCTTTAAGGTTTCTGCTATGTGGCTTGATTGTTGTACTCTTTTTGTAAGTCGCTTTGGATAAAAGCGTCTGCTGAATGCATAAATGTAAATAAATGTAAATGTAATAATAATGTGCATTATCTCATCAGCTTTGTGATGTCGGCTCCTAACCTCCTGAGGGTGGGGAGTCCAGAGAATGTGTTTGTTGAGGCCCAGGACTACAAAGGTGACCCCATACAAGTCACAATTCAGGTCAACGAGTTCCCGGACAAGAACAGAAATATCTTGACAGAGTTTGTGGACCTTACAGCTGACGACTTCTTTCAGAAACTAAAAAGACTCACTGTGAGAAAAACTTTTTTTTCCCCCTCTGGGTATTTATTGTCTGTCTGTGTGTTTGTGTGTGTGTGTGTGTTTGTAGAGGACATAGTGATCATAAACCTTAAAATAATTATGTGCAGAATATGTGTTATGTGAAAAACATTCATATTCAAATATCTCAAATACCTACAGTCCCTCGGAGGTCTTTATCCAAGCCAGGTGCCCTGATTTGGAAGCCTGTTGGGCTCTCCTGCTGTTTTTGTTTTTCCATTACACTGACTTGCACTACACTTCATTATCTTTATTATTGTTATCCCTTTTTATGAATTTCATTCGTCTTTTCTTTATCTCCGAACGGCCTCCCTTTTGTGTCACATTACATTTGAGCTGGCAGTGTAACGCTAGCTTATTCTCTTAACCAACCCAGCTGCTTTCAAGGATGTGACCGTTTATTAAAGACACTGCAGAATAACTGTCCGTCCACAATAGCATCTAGAGCAGCTTTAAATGATTAAATATCTTCCAAGCCGCCTAACAGTATGCTGTAATGCCTTACGCTTGAAGGTCATTTTCAAAGCTATTTTTCAAAGCTGCCCACTAGAAATCTAGTTTGAAAGATTTTTCAGATTTTTCATGATATTAATGACGGTCCATTAATATCATGTTTTTCACTCTATGCTATGGTTTGCCAAAGTAATTTGTAATGTGTAATCTGTTTGTAGATTTCTGGACAACGCTATCGTAAAGCTGATGGGCCTCAGTACGTTCATCTAAAGGCAACATTCACGAATAACGCCATCTCTCACACCCTAGAAAAGGTGGTGCTCCTCTCTTTCCAAAGTGGATATATATTTCTGCAAACAGACAAAACCATATACACACCTTCTTCCACAGGTGAGTTGTCATCAGTATCTGGTGTTCTATCTATTGGGTCCATCAAGAATACACTGTAAAAAAATACACACTTTTAAATTCCAAAAGTTAGTGTCTGGGCTGCTTAACTATTTTCAGTTGACCAAATTTGAGATAATGAGTTGTGGTGACTATTGAACATACACACACACACAAAGAAACACCACCCCCTACACACCTACCACACACACCTACAGTGTGTACACACACACACTATACATTTATTTGTTTATTTTTTTTCCACTATGTTTGTCTTCAGTGTATTACCGGATATTTGCCCTCAGTCCAGATTTCAAGCCCTCTCCTGCAGAATCATCTGTGCAAGTGGATATTTTGGTTGGTTTTCCAAAACCCTTCGCTCTCACACTTTCATAAATGTGACTTGAAATGTAAAATGAACACGTTTTACAGTGCAATGTTATGATCATTGTCATTAGTACTTGTCCAGGTTTGGGTGTGTTCTACCACGGTCGACCAAGTTAGGGATTGCAACCCTTTGGCTTTAACGCCTGAATCCCTGGGTGCGTGTGTGTGTCTGTGTGTGTTTGTGTGAGTGTGTATGAGTGTGTGTATTTGGGTGCGTTAGTGTGTGTGTGTATGTATGAGTGTGTGTATTTGGGAGCATTAGTGCATATGTGATGGCAGTGTTTATGACGGCTTTGTGCGAATGAACTTGTGTTTTCTTTCATTTCCAGAACGCGAATGAGATTTTAATGACGGAATCTTCGACAATCTCACCAACAGACGGGATGATCTCTGGATCCTTCCAGATCCCAGACCTTGTCAGGTCTGTTCTTTTTCCATTTAGGGTGTGGGAATAAATTTGAACCGTCGCTGTGATCCGAAAACATAAACCGCACGATGACCGTCGGAATGCTATGAAACTGATGAGAACATTTTATTAGTTAGTTGCAACATGTTACATGGAAAAATGACGGACTACGGGAGAAGTCCGGAGGACACAGCGTCGAGGTGCCACCTCAGTGGTTCCCTCTGAACTGGCCTCCCGAGCTGTGACACAGAAGCGTATTTAAGGCTAACTTCCCTTTCATCATTGTTGTCGGTGTGTATTCGTCTTTAATCAACAAACTCGTCTCTCAGACCAAATGGTCTTCGCACATCCTGTGCTCAAACAGTGGTCACATGAATGTTAAGTGGTCGTCAACACTTCAGGCCTGCCTTTCTCAGATGGCCTAATCTCATTACAGATCATGTGGAACCCAAAGATATCAGTCATAATACCACGAATAGCAATACTCACATACAACCAATATATAATATCATAAATTTGTACTACAAGGGAGAGGTGTAATTCACCTTTATACGCTGCAATGATTCTTCGAATGTAGAAATGTCTATGTCTGTGTCAAGCTTTGGCTAAAATGGCCCTAGAATGAAAGAAAAGAGCTCATTTCAAGTCACGTCAGTTTTATTGTCAATTTCTTTACATGTACTAGGCACACAAAGGAATCAAAATTACGTTTCTCACTGCCCCTTGCATACATTAGACAGACAATACAGGACAGTACAAACTATAAAAGTGTGTAGAAACAACATAAACTATGTTCTGACAGAAAATATCCTCTAATCACCATTCTTACCGCTAGAGATACAGTAGACAGACAGGACAGACAAAACAAGTGTGCAGGTACAGCAGAAAACATTTCCTAGTCCTTAGTAGCAGTATGTGCTGTTGTGAGGAGTCTCTGGGTCTGGGACATCAACACACAGCCATAAATATTACTGCTTTGCTCATGATTAAATAACTGGTACTAAAAAAAAATGTTTATGGTAATGGTTTTACAGTGCAAAGACCGATAATGGCAACATTGTGTTTTTTTTTTGGTGCAAAATTCAAAGAGTTACAGCATTGATAAATAAGGTAGCAGCAGGTTGTACAAATAGCGTAGATCAGAGATAGTCTTTTCTGTGAGGAGGTTGAACAGCTTGTGTGCCGGGTGACTGGCATCACTCACAATTGCGATTGCTTTTCAGGTGAGGCGGTGTATATGACCTTCAGGGAGCTAATTTGAGGAGCTGTTTACAAAACGGCTCATTTCAGTTCATGTTGATGAACCCCCACCCTTTCTATATTGAGTTGTTCACACATAATTAGTAATTAATACTGTAAGGCAAAATATATATGTATATTTATATAGTGCTGTACAAAAGAAAAAAATAAGCACAGTGTTTGGTAAAAAAAAAAAAAAAAAAAAAAGTGGAGTTGTGAACTACACTGGGCCAATCAGCGAACAGAGGGTGGAGTTGTGAACTGCACTGG
>JAGFZM010002354.1:206757-222702 GCA_017657215.1 Limnothrissa miodon | reverse complement strand
CACTGGGCCAATCAGCGAACAGAGGGTGGAGTTGTGAACTGCACTGGGCCAATCAGCGAACAGAGGGTGGAGTTGTGAACTGCACTGGGCCAATCAGCGAAAAGAGGGTGGACATGTGAACTGGAATGTTATCAGTTGAGCCGATGAAGTTGGTTCTGTGATCCAGATTCCATGCCTTTAGCCAGGAATGAGAAGAAAACTTATAGGCTACAGCAAATTAATGTTTATAACGCTAAATAAACGTATAAAATTATGTCATAACAAATAAATGTATAAATAATGTCATATTGCTGGTAATGCTGTCTTGACAGTGCTGGGACCTGGTCTCTTGTGGCGAGATTCAGTCAGACCCCACAGAAAAACTTCACTGCCGAATTTGAGGTGAAGGAATACGGTGAGTCTCTGTAATGGATAACTCATAGTCCCTTGTTAGTAGTAGTAGTAGTAGTAGTAGTAGTTTTAGTAGTGTAAAGAACAAAGAAAACAAATCTAATGCAATCCTCAGGATACTTAGCAAGGCATCATCTCCAGCAAAACTGCCCCTTGGCGGCATCAGCTTAACATCCAGCTAGAAAGAACCAGTGCTTAGTTCTAAAGGTTCTAGAGGTTCTCAAAGCTAACATTGCACTAGTCCTGATCTGATTCCAAAGGTTCTAAAGCATAGGAGTCAAACTCTGTCCCGGGGGCCAAATCTGGCCTTCTGTGTAATTAAATTTGGCCTGCGAGGTCATATCACATGTGTATAACAGCTGGTCTGCCAAAGTGCACACACCTCTAATACTAAGTCCCTGAATACTTTGTTAGTGCATTGCCCACTCAAGTTGGGATCACCAATGACACTTCCTTTTCTGTTGACAGTCATTAGTATCCATGCTACCAGTCAGCCTGAACATACTTAAAGAGGCACTCAGTAAGTTTATGCGACCATTTTTGAGGTCATAAAATCGCTTAGAAATAGTTTTTTCTGTTAGACTGGTCTGTTGTGTTGCAAACGGTGATTGAGCGCACCGCTGTACAGCCCTGTATAGTGAATACGGAACTTGCAACTTCTGAGGGAGTGTATACTACAGCAATACAGCTAACTGTACGGAGCTCCCCCTACAGGTTTGTGGCGTTTAATGCAGGGTTAAAAAACAGACTTACTGAGTGCCTCTTTAACACACCCCTCCCCAAACATGACCAAACGAAAGATGGAAAACAGGAGCTTTCGAAAGAGTCTGGAGGCAGATTGGCCTGCTGTGAATTTGAGTTCGACAGCACTGTTCTAAAGCTGTCTCAAGGTTCTATCCTTGTAACCCTGATCTGTATCTGCTGGGTAGGACACTTAGTAAATGGACTACATATTACGAAGCGCTTTACAGCATATCCCCCTTTATTCACCCATTCACACACATGTGTTCACTCTGGGGGCAGAGGCTGGCATGCAAGGTGCCTTCCTGCCACCAGGAGCAGTTGGAGTTCAGTATATTGGATACAAAGTATTTCAAGAGGTAATTGAATGCAATACCCTGATCATAACAACCACACAGTAATCAATAAAACAAAAAAGAAAGATCTATCAAGAAACAGAACAAAAAAACCAACAACAACAGAAAAAAAAATCAAAAACAAAATCAAAAACTAAATGCATTTAACAAAACTACTTTAAACAAGAACACTTAGATTCAATTAAGGTTTTACATCTCTCTACTGCCACAAGATGTTCAAATTTGATCAGATATTGTTCCACTTAGTTGGTGCAAAATATTTAAATGTTTTTTTTTTTAACCAACCTCAGACTTAACTTTTGGAGTTTCTAGGGATATAAAACCTTGTGAACTTTTGTGATGAGTATGTTTTAAGTGAGATATGGTGGCAATTTCCCTTGTAATGCCTTCAAAAATATCATGTTTATTTGTGTTTATGTTTATCATGTGTATTTATCCACACAGTTCTACCGAGCTTTGAAATTGTGTTGAGTCCAAAGAAGATTTTTTATCATGTGGATGAAGAGACACTGGATGTTGACATTACTGCACGGTAAGGTTGCGTACTTTGAAAGCGGAGGCATGGCAGTCATTTAACTAACCCAGTCAAAAGATTAATGATGATGGGCCACACAGATGAAACAGCTGCTTAACTCTGTTAAAGGGATTACAGAATGTCAAACCACATTTACCTTGTTATTGTTAAAATTTCGGTAGCTTAAAGGTCTCCTTCCAAAACAAACCGTTTAAGACTTTATGTTTATACATTACCATAGGTCAGCCCAAGTTATACTCCTATGCTCAACTTCAAAATGCTCTCCTACCCCTGTAGTCTATTCGCCTGTAATAGAAAACTGCCAGGAAAAACGAGCGAATCGGAAAAGCTGTACAAATGTACGTCAATTTGAACATTAGCTATGCAGTTAACCCGCCCTCAAGAAAACGTTAGGCTGCCTGCAGACAGACCCACTAGAGGGAGCGTCACAGTGTTTTTAGCCAATCAGAGGCGATACATTTGCATATCATTAATATTCATAAGAATCCTCTCGAGCTATCCCTGCTCTCGTTTTCACCTAACTAAAATAGATTGAAACAAGACAACCACAGCATATTTTTTGTCGAAACCAACTCTCACGACATTATTTTAGACAAGAGACCACCACAAAATTAATGAAAATACAATGGAATGAGACCTTTAAGGAATCCAATGGACCATACCAAAACTTCAACACCGTCTCCCACCTCCTTTGACGTGTAAATTTCAAACTAGTTTTCATTAAACGGCCCAATCTGAAACGAGGTGAGAAGACACGTAATTTCGCTAAGATACACTTCCTACTTTTGCATGGTCCAAACAAAGATCGATTGGAAACGTCTCTGGTCCAATCCCCTGTTGCTTTATTAATTTGCCAGGAGGGGGGTGGGAAATATTAATCTTTTTGTTCTAAGTAAATGAGCTCCTGGGTCACTTTCAGACGCAAAAATTTACATACGCTTTTATTGAGCCTCAAAGAACAATTTCTGAAAATTGTGTTCTATGACTCCTTTAAGGTATCTGTATGGCACAGAAGTGACGGGGACGGCTTATGTGGTCTTTGGAGTAATATCTGGAGATAAAAAGAAGAGTTTCCCACTCTCTCTTCAGAGAGTAAATGTGAGTGTCTTTAGACATCCTAAGAACACACACACACACACACAGTGTCCTAACTGCAAGCGTGACTGAATGTGTGCGAATAAATCAGATTGCTCTCTCGATTTTCTATTGGAATGTACTAACTGATTATGACTAGAAGCAGCGCGACAGAATGTGATGCTGCACAACTTTTTTGAAGAGTTTTTGCCTGACTCTGACGCTACTGATTAGTACACTATAATGTCTCCCAACAGATCAGAGATGGGGAGGGCTCAGCCAAACTGATGAGAGAACACATAACTCAAGTGTACCCAAACATCAAAGACGCTGTTGGTACTTCAATCTATGTGCACGCCAGTGTGTTGACAGAAACAGGTATGACTTTAATCAGGAATCAGTGTAATTTAAACATACCTAAGTAATGTCTGTACAAGTCAGTAATACAGACACATACATGTATAGACATTAAGTAGAAGTCAATATCATATCAAGAATAAACACCTAATTCATCATGAGCAATGAATTTGTAAATACATGGCTACTAAATTATTGATGTTGCTTAACAGATGGCTTTCAAGTTACAGTACTTATACAGACATTGAGTATAGATTAATGGCAAATCTGTGTACGTTAAAATAAAGTGTTACCAATAAACGGATAAATAATACATTTTTTTTTTCTATTTGTAATTCCTCGGGTGTTCTCTTTATGTAGTGTGCATTGGAAGTGACTGGTTCCAAAGGCTATTTTTGCCCATATATATCCATACTAAATTTTTCAAAAGGTCACGTTTTTTTTTTTTTTTTGTATTTAAGATAATATTAATAACTAATATCAGTCATGTTAAATATGTAAAAGCAAACCATGGAAAAGGGAAGAAAAAAAATAAATTTGTGTTTTAAACATTCTCCATTGTGACCTTTTGTTTTTGTTTGTGAAGGCAGTGAAATGGTGGAGGCAGAGAGAAGAGGCATTAAGATAGTCTCGTCTCCTTACGCTATTCAGTTCTGGAAGACACCGAAATACTTCAAGCCCAGCTTGCCCTTTGATGTAATGGTATGTCTTCCCCAATGATTGGGAAAAGGGGTGATTCATAATGATGCAAACAAGTAAGGATGTTTTTTTCAGTAGTATTAGGAACTGTATTGCATAAGCATCTACTGATGAGACCTAGTTTTATACATGTTTTTTTTTTTTTTTAATTACAGGTTTAAAAACATGCCTTGCTGCAATTAACTTGCTTGTTCGCCTCTTCTCATTTCTTAGCTAACAAGACTCCTCGGCTATGTTCACAGTATAGTCAAGCCAAGTCACATGTTTTTATTGTCATTTCAGCCCTATACACAGTATAAAGTGAGATGAGACAACGTTCCACCATGGATCCAAGTAGCCTACTAATGGTGCTACATTAAAATAACAATAAATAAGACATTTGGGACAGGTTACATATTGTGCACATAGGCTAAAATCAAGTCTACTTAGTATGCTACATATAAGTTAAGCTACAGCTACTGCACCTTCATTACAAATATAATATACATAAAGTGCGTCAAGACAACAGGTTCTCGGGCTTACTGCTGAAATAATTTGTGACAGCATGTGACAGAAATCTGACAATATGAGAAACATTATAGAGAAACTGGATGTTTTTTGGAATTTGCTAAAGTTGTTTCTATTCATTAAAGCAGCACTAAAGACTTTTTAAAACTGTAAAATAATGTTTTCAAAATCGTTTCGGTGGTCCATCAACTCATAACAAGGTGAACAATACTTGCTGCATTTGTGCTACGGCCCTCTATCGGCATTAATGGCACTAAACAAGTTTGCCCCATCGGGTAGCGATCAATTGACTTGCCCTATGGCAAGATCCCGTTACAATCTGTAGAGGGTGCGATTTTCAAAACTCCTTGGTACTGCTTTAATCACTGAAGACCTCTTTTAAACATATATTGCAGATTCATTTATATGACTGCCATTTTCCTGACAGGTTTATGTAAGCAACCCGGACGGATCTCCTGCTGTGGATGTAAAAGTAAATGTCGCTATAGACCAGGACAATTTTGAAAAGACGACTGATAAAGATGGCTTAGTTGCCTGCATATCGAACATAGAGGCCAAGACAACAGAACTAAAAATTACGGTTTGTGTGTATTATATCTACAATACTGTGTGTGTGAGATATACATCGACTGTCCCACTCAGGTGTTTTTTGATCCGTTTGACTTTTCCCAATTTCCAGGCAAAGATCGGCGACAACATTGAGCAAATGAATGCGTTGCCATATCAACCCATAGCTGGTTCTCAGAACTATCTACACATACAGGTCCCTGCAGGGCAGCACAGCATAGGAGATTCGATCGGGGTCAACTTGACTCCACTTATTAAACCTTCTCTAGACGAAAATGAATTAACCTGTCTGGTGAGTGGACAATGTGCAAATAGATTGAACAAATTCTCATGCAGGTGGAATCAAGACGCTATTGGGCCACAGTTTGAAAATGTTTATATGCATTGCAGTCTTTAGAAGAAATAAAACAAATAATAATTGAAAGATGTAAACCATTTGATATTATTTGCCTTGTTGGTACTCTCCCTTTCTCTATATATCTCTCTGTCTGAGATTCTACATCTTAATGACAATATTGACTTTTAACCACACCCCTTTGCAGCCCCCCTGCCGTGATGTGCAACAATCATTCAGATTAGATTAGATTCAACTTTGTCATTACACCTGTATAAATACGGGGTAATGTAGTTTAGCATAGAGTGTAGTGTGTGTGGTTTAGCATAGAGCGTAGTGCAAAGAGCAGTAAGTACAAAATATACAGTATAAATTGTATACAGTATAGACAGTAGGTACAGTATTTACAGTTATGTGCAAATGAAAGCTGTAGAAAGAGGTAGATATTATAGTAGTATGAAACATGCATATGGATAGAAAGTGCAAATCAAGTGACTAGAAACTTTTTTTACCTTCAGATTTTGAGCAGAGGACAAATTGTTGACAGTATACGCATCAAATGGAAAGGCAATTCTGTATTACATAAGGATGTAAAGGTGACAAAAGCAATGGTCCCCTCCTTCCGTATCGTGGCGTACTACCATGTGGGCTCGGAGGTGGTGTCTGACTCAGTCTGGGTAGACGTGAAGGACACCTGCATGGGGAAGGTTTGTACAATATTTGAGAGGGTGGTATAATGCTAAATCTCATCTGGTGCTAGATCTGGTTCTTTTTCGTTCTTTGATTTCTAAGCATAATATGATTGGTGTTCACTTCCGGTAGTTCATTCCATAGAAGAAATGATGCAGAGAAGTTATTTTGCCAATGAAAATATATACATACATACATTTTCCTTGTTATAATTCTTGTACAGTATTGAATTTAAGTGTGTAAAAATTAGTCAGTATATTGTTTCTGTTCTGAACGAACCAATTGGGGAAAAAAAGCCCTGATCTGCAAACATTTGTGACAAATCTTGGCAATCACAGAATCATTTAAATTAGTTGACCTGGAACAGATTGTACAGTCTTCCAGTAATTAAAAAGTTAGTCTTCCAGTTATTACTTCTAGTTTTTTCTTTTTTTTAATGGACTATGTTTCTGTCATAATCCAAGCTTTCCACCATTGTTCCACAGCTTGAGATCAAAACAGACAAGAAAACAAAATTTTATCCAAAAGGGGCAGTCACTCTACAAGTAACTGGAGACCCTGGTGCCAAAGTGGGTCTGGTGGCTGTGGATAAGGGAGTCTACGTCCTGAACAACAAACACATTCTCACCCAGAAAAAGGTGTCAGCATCATGTCAACATACTCTAAGTGCATAGTTTCCATTGACAGATCTAACTCACTCTAAATGTGTGCATGCAAACAGATTTGGGACTTAGTTGAGAAATTCGACATTGCATGCAGCGCTGGCAGTGGTAAAAACAGCATGGGGGTTTTCTACGACGCTGGACTGATGTTTCACACCAATTTGGCAGGAGGGACAAACGATAGAGAAGGTAAATGAACAATTAGGAACAAGAGAGTAGTTTCGTTCTTAATCACTACAGTATATCCACCATTTACATGTTTTATTTTTGTTTATTGATTTATTATTTTGTTTTCAATAAAAGTGTTGTAAATGTAAACCAACCTTAGTCTTGGACGATATTTGAGTTGCGTCTGTGCGGGAAGAGGGCATGGGCATGGACATGTGATACACTGGCGTAGGACACTAACCCACATCACTTTGTGCAACTTTATGTAAAACGCAACACAGTTTTTGTGTAGGGTTAGGGTTAGTTGTGATCATTTTTTTTAAATATAAGAAATTAGCACAACTCAATACAGTGAAAAGCTAAACATGTTTTTCCAGAGTCCACTTGTGAGAGCCAGGCTAGGAGGAGAAGACGTGCGGTCACCATAATGGAGGTCCAGACGACAGCAGGTGAGCTGAAATGAATGAAATGGCTGATACTGTATGACTGTATGGTTGCAACAGTAGCTGCTGCTTAGATAGCTTTCCGCTGCTGTGTGTATGGGCATGGGGCTCTGAGTGCCACGCCTGTCCTTCTCATCTCCTTGTCTTCTTCCTGTACATGTCTGTCTGTCCACCATCTATCTATCTGTCTGTCTGTCTCCTTATCTATCTGTTGATAGTTATCTATCTATCTATGTATCAATCTATCTACCTGTTGGTCTGTCTGTCTGTCTATTAAATCTGCCTGTCTAGCCGTTTCTCTAAATTTCTGACTACATGTCTGTCTTTCTGTCTGTCTGTCTGTCTACTTATCTATCTGTTGACAGTTATCTATCTATGTATCAATCTGGCTAGCTGTTGGTCTGTCTGTCTATCTGTCTATTAAACTGGCACTAAGCAACATTCTGTTTTTCTCTCTCACGAGCTCCCTCTAAAGCCCGCTGTATTGCATTGTATTGCACTGCATTCTATTGGAGGCGGTCCGCGCAGCTGAACATTGCAAGTGCTGTATCTACCGCTATTGGCCACGGTGGCGCATTCTACACCGTTCGTTCGCCGTGTAATGACTAATTTTAGCATCCTAAACAGTATGAAACGGATTAATTAAATGAAAAATGTTGCATAATGGGCCTTTAAATCTGCCTGTCTAGCTGTTTCACTAAATTTCTGACTAGATGTCTATCTATCTCTCTCTCTCTCTTCAGCTAAAACGTACACAGGTGAGGAGAGGCTGTGTTGTGTTGACGGGATGAAGAGGAATATCCTGGGTTACTCCTGTGCACGTCGCGTCCAGTACGTCATGGACGGCCCAGAGTGCAAAGCAGCCTTCCTGAAGTGCTGTGACATCATGGCTAAACACCGGGAGGACGAAAAGGAGCATTACCTTCAGCTAGCTAGAAGTAAGTGCAGCGTTTCATTTTTCGGTCCCTTTCATTCATGTCAGGGAAAATTTTATTACAAATATATTGTTTTGTGTTGCCTGATCGCTGAAGCCACTGATGCTGAGAAGCCGTTCAGTAACCGGAAGGTTGCAGGTTCGAGCCCCACCTTACCTGACCCCATCGAAGTGTCCTTGAGCAAGACACTGAACCCCAAATTGCTGGTGGAAGGCTTGGGCCTTGCATGGCAGCCCCCTCCACTGGTGTTCAGTGTTTGTGAGGTTGAGTTAATGCCTTAGCAGGCGGGGCGTGTAGACGCAGCGGCCTCTGGCTCTCCCGACCGTGCGCATCACTGTGGGATAGCTAGAAACGTAATTTTGATTATATATCCTGTGTATGTAGAGAAATTGACAATAAAGAGACTACTGACTGAGAAATCTGATGGAATGCAGATGCTTGTGGGACCACATCTCCCATGATGCTTGCTAATTGATACCGGTGGGTCCAGTGCATACTACTCTTTACACCTGCGGCAGTAGGTTTCACTCTGACTGAAAGCATCCAAGTTTTTCTTTTGAGTTTTCAGATGTCTTATTTTGTTTCACTGGTTTTTACTAAATTTTGCACCTCATACAGATGAGTGGTAATTTTCATTTATTTAATTATTTATAATTATTATTTAATTAGGGCAAAATACCAACACACACACACACACACACACAAACACACACATATATATACACACACACACACACACACACACACGCATACACACATTAGCCAGACAAGTAAGGGAAGTACATTAAAAAACATACAGTACAGTGTGGCTATGACCAGTGGTTGCCTTTCAGCCATAGCTGATTTATAAGTACCCCAAGGTTACACTAACACACACACACATATATACATACACATAGGCTATTAAAAACTGTGATCAGCATGCATTCAAGCGACAACAGGACCAGCGGTTGTCTTTCCATCTGTCTTCGCACACAATAGGAGCTCGAGTAGCTTCAACAAGGTTAAAATAAAATCCACAGCGAAAGAGCAGTGTGATTAGACCAGCCAAACTTGGGCGAATGGCTTCAGTACAGAGACCCTACAGTATAGCAGGGCTATTTAATTAAAATTTCATTTGGGCCACATTTCAAAACCAAGATCATAAGTTGGGCCGCACATTTTCAGCAGTCATTAACAAGTTGTAATGACACTTGATGATTAAGTTACGTTCTGGAGGCTCGTGTTTTACTATTATGGCTAGAGCCGCATTTGTGCCACGTCTGGTAGTACCCTGGTAGGGGTACGTCACTCCTGTCGCAAGCGACTTTGTTGGTATAGACACTCGAACTGCAAATGCATGTGATGAACATCCAGGTGCTGAAAGCACCGCCTCTGGCGGTCAGAAGAAATTAAATAGAACCTCCCCTAATGCATGATATGCACTTGTTTTCTTCCTTATGCACTCTACGTTTAACAGATATGGGAAAATGTGTGCATGAAAACAGATATGGGATTTGGTTGAGAAATCCAACAGTGTATGCAGCGCTGGCAGTGGTAAAAACAACATGGGTAGTTTTCTATGACGCCCCCAAACTCCTCCTTGATGCAAGATATACACTTTGTTTTCTTTGTAACCTTGTAGCATGTCTGTCTGTCTGTCCACCAGGTGACCTTCAAGAGGAGCAGGAAATGGACGAGGAGCTAGATAAACTGACATCCCGTTCCGCGTTCAAAGAAAGCTGGCTTTGGAAAGAGATAACTATTCCCCAGTGCTCTGACAAATTCTGGTAAACTGAGTTTATGAAGCAACACTGTTATCAAGAGCATAACCACAAAACAGTCAATGTAATATAAATGAGTTTTAGATTAGGTTAGATTACAACTTTGTTGTAACGAAATGCAGTAGTATCTAATCAGAAGCACAAAAAGCAGCAAGTGCAAAAACATATAATATTGAGTTTATAGTATGGACACTCTGTACAGTTAAGAGCCGCATGTAGAGACGGTTTAATGGAATGTTTGCTTGTTGCTTGGCTACGCGATTTGACCCTAAGTTTATTTCCGGTCTGTTATTGTTTTCATGAGGAAAATTACACCTACCAGCAGTAAAAATTATGAGCGTAATCAAGTCAGGCTCAAACTGTTGTGCTGTGGAATGCACCCTCACTTCGGGAACCAATGCGTTATTAAACGTGAAAATGGGCAGATGGCAGAGATGGATAGCAGCTATAAGAAGAGAAGGCTAGCAGCCAGGGAAAAATCACGTCTATGTAGCCTAGTAGGCCTATACCCTTTCATTTAAGTTAAAAAGAAAAAAAGTTACAAGAATAGCAATAAGCTTTAACACCAAGGCCATGACTAATAGAACAATAAGGTGGGGGGTATGGGCAGAATGGGCCGATGCTGTCACTGTGTACTCAAGTAAGTGTCAAGCGTGTGACACTAAAATAAGAAACCAAAAGAACCAAAACACAAATTTACTTCCTTCTTAGCCTGGACAAGGGTTTCATAAACACGCTTTCGTTGTTTGGCCGTATGCCTCCTTCTGGCCTCCTCTTCTGCCTTGGTTCTTCTGGCAGCACTTGAGGATGGCTGGCAGTCGAACACCCTCCGTCTCTCCATCTCCTTCAAGGCTGCTTGCATTCTTAAGGCTTTGTCCTTACTTCCAGCCGACAGGATGTTTTGACACATCTTCTGATCTACTGGTCCATACTTTGTTTTCTCTATTGAACATTTCTACTGCAGTTTTCTTTTGGGTCAACATGGTGTGTTTCACTGTTTGGATGGCACTCAGAGTGCTGATGCTCATGCTGCCATTTTTGGAGTCAATGAGTTCTGACAAGTAACTGAAAGATGACTCAATCAGTGGTGTTTGTGCTGTTTTGGTGAGTGCTGGGTACCTTCCTGTATCAGAAACATCTGCCCACCAGCTGACAGCATCTTCTCCATCAGGCTCTGGTCCACACCATACTGGAGAATCTAAAGCTGGATTTATACTTCTGCGTCGCGTCGTCGCAGACACCGTCGCAGACACCGTCGCAGACACCTTCGCCGACGTTTTTGATTTATACTTCCGTGGTCGATTTATACCTCTGCGTCCGCGTAATTGCTGCGCGTGGCAGTTCACTGCCACAACGCTAGGGGGTTATTGAGTTTAGAAAGGGCCCTTTGCGTGTGTGTTTTCCGGTCTTTGCGTTGCGAGTATTGGCTTCTGGTGCAAATCAACAGGCTGTAGCTAGCGGCAAGCTACAAGCTGGCCTCATCCACAGTGTCATCTATTGTGTCAGAGGTTTGCAAGCGTTGTGGACAACACTGCAGCCCGAGTTTTTGCCCTGTCCGTCAACTAACCAGTGGGAAACGATAGCCGGAGATTTCTACTGACTGTGGAACTTCCCAAACTGTGTCGGATGCGTTGATGGGAAGCTTTGTCTGGTTAATAAGCATATATCAGGTCATTACTTTCTATGGTCAACTGTCTTTGTCAGGTGAATGGGTAGTTATAAGGCCATTTATGTAAGTTCAAAAATGCCGGTCTTGTACACACAACGCACTGGAAAGGCGGAGAACTGGAATTGATGTAAAGGGGACCAATCACAATCCATGACGTATGCGTCGGTCTGCGTACCGTGTCGCCGACACTTTGACGCGAAGTCAGGATTTTTTTCATGCGCACGAAAGGTGGTTGCGTAGTGTCGGCGAAGGTCTAATTGGTGTCGGCGAAGGTTTGCAACGACGCAACGCAGAAGTATAAATCCAGCTTAAGGCAAGACAAGAACTATTTAATTATCCCATCTGGGACATTTAACCTCCACAGAAGCAAGATTTAGGGTTAAAAATGAAACAACCGTAAACATCAAAAGCATCCATACACAAGACTCACATACACATTACATACTAATACCGGTAATAGGTATGTGCATTATTCAGCCAACCTCTAACATGAATATTCATTACAAGTCTGTAGCACACAATGCAATGCAAAGATTTTAAATGACAGCTTTGGATGCAAAATGTAGCTGTCGGCGAGTTTGGTACATTAGCCTTGCACGTTCGGCAGATTCTAAGACATTGTTTACAGGTAATGCGGCGCATCCAATGAAACAAGACGTCAAATTGCAATGTATTACTCTCGCACCAGCTGTTGTCTAAATTGTCACATTTACCCACATCAACACATCAAAAACGCTTTAGAAGTAAGGCTACGTTTGAGCTACTTCCAGTTGACTTGAATGACTGCTGCGCACACGACAACCTCCATAACGTGTCGTTAATCAGGGTAACGTTAGCTCAGAATTGTAGTAGTAGCCAGAACTCTGGCTTAAGTTAAGGGCTAATGATTGGCTATCTGGAATACACTTACGCAGAGCCATAGAGAAACACCGCTCTGCACTTACGTAGCAAGCTAAATGGTTAACTTCAGTTAGCAAGACGGTCAGACAATGCAGAAATTAACATTACAAATAGCTAATGTTCGTATTGTATTGCTTGCTATTAAGCATTTTGCTCAAAACATAGGCTGACTGTATGAAGAAAAAAAAACGCTAGCTGATGTTATTTGACCTAAGCAAATAGATATCTGTTGTTTAGCTCCAAAAAGACTGACTTACCTTGAATTAAATTTCCATCAGAGTTTCCACATTAGGTCAGGTGTCTCTTGACAAGCGTGAACATAGATGGCAATATCTTTCAAAATCCTAAAGCAAGCGCTGAGATTCCGATTAGTCCAGAAAAAATGTCACTTATAAGAACTGTCCAATAAGGATTCTTATTCTTAATATTAATGATATGCCAACGTATCGCCTCTGATTGGCTAACAGCACTGTGACGCTCCCTCTAGTGGGTCTGTCTGCAGGCAGCCTAATAATATTTTCTTGAGGGAGGGCTAACTCCATAGGTAATGTTTAATTTGATGAAGGCTTGTACGGCTTTTCCGATTCGCTCGTTTTTCCCGGCTGTTTTCTATCACAGGCGAATACAGACTACAGGGGTAGGAGAGCATTTTGAAGTTGAGCATACAAGTGCAACTTGGGCTGACCTATGGTAATGTAAAAAAAATCAAGTATTAAACAGTTTGTTTTGGAAGGAGACCTTTAAATATGTTACCCCCACAGGTTTTGCCCACCAACCAACAGTCACACTTTAATTGCTTATGTTTAGTTTGTAACGTTTGTAGTGTGTGTAAAGAGGTGGGGGAATTTCGATATATTTGTTGAGAAAATCGTTATTAGCCAATAAAACATCCATCTCAAGCCCTCAGAACCCTTCATAACAACTTTCGTTACTCCTGTTTTTCCATGCATACGCGAGTCCATAGAGGAAATAAAAATAATTATCAGAAGGGGGGACACCCCACCCCCACCGAGATAGATTGATTTAATCTATATTTTTCACTTAAAGGGATAGTTAGGTTTTTAACACATTGAGCCCCTTTCACAGGTTGTCTAAAATGAAATAAAGTGGTTGACACCAAAATCTTGATGACTGCTCCTGTCTCGGCTATTTGGGAAATATATAATCGCCTCTGCCTGCCTTTAAAATGGCTAGCAATGGGCATGTGTTGTTTCTATCCTTAAAACACTGTTTTTTAAAAAAAGTGCTACTCATGGAGTGATTAGTGGCGCTTGCTGATGTTCCAACCCAAGTATCGTAGCAAAATACAGTCTCTTTCTAACCACTTTATTGCATTTTAGACAACCTGTGAAAGAGGCTTAATGTGTTAAAAACCGAACTATCCCTTTAACATTGAATTGTAAGGCATTCATTTGGCTTATATTGCCTGTAGGAAAAGTGGACATCGCGCCTGGGGCATAGTTCAAATGGGTTGTCTTAAATGTGTAAATTAGTCATGGGTGTGTTTGGGGCGTAGCATGTTACAAATCAATAAGAGTTCACACTCTCATTCCCTTTAAAAGTCCGGCGCACAGCGCATTCCATGTTCCATGGTGTATTATGTATTATGATGACGGATGATACTTGGCGAAATGTTTTCATGTGACGGAAATGTGCGCGAGGTGAAGGCACGGGAGATTACAGTATATATAACCAAAATATGAACTTAAACAATGTTCTGGTGGTGTAGCCTATTATGTACAGTCTTGTTTCTTGACAATCTCGCTTGAAGTTTCTCGCTTGAAATATTATATATTTTAATAAAATAACCATAAAATTTTATATGTTGAGGAGTGGGCAGCTGCTTGCTCCTGCTGATGAAAGAAGCAGCTTGTGCCTGCACTAAGTACTAAGCGCCCGTAAAATAGCCTTTGAACAATGCGCAAATTATTCCTGACCAGGTTTTTTCTGGTCAGTCGCGAATTCACGTTTACCTCTTGTAAAATACAAACTTCGCGTTATGTGCCGCACCACACCCCTTCTTTTCAATGACACGCCCGACAGAGCACAAAGCCATCTGCTGTATTGACAACGTACATTTCTGCCGAAAAAAAGAACAATGCACTCGCACAAAATAGCAATGATAGGTTGCGCACTGTGCGCCGTGTGCATTATCGGGCTCTTAAAGTCTTTGTCATCGGCAGTTGTACTATTGACTTAGCTGGTAACTTGTTGAGTGCTAGCTGGAATGCTAGTTGACATTAAAGCTAGTCACGAAAATGTACAATAGGGCATAGTTAACATGATAACAGTTTATCAGATATCAGTATGCTTACACTGCCATATACAGGTGCAGTGCACACTTTGAAAAAGTCCGGTTTTGTCAGCTACAACAGAGTAGTGATTTTCCAGCCTCTGACTTGATTGAATCTCACCATACACAACGCAAATTTCCCCTTTTTTTATGTGAGAATGACTCTCACTTTGCTATAGTAATAGCCTACTTGTTGTAAGCCTAGACTTCTGTACGGTTTAAATGTTTCCCTTGTGTAAAAACAGAAAACCTTTCCACCAAATATTCCAATATATATTTCTCATTGATTTCGGGCAAGACAGATACTGTAGATCACTAGTAAAATACTGACGTCTAATGTCCCGTTTAAAGGGTCGCGTAAATAAAATAGCAGTTAAATATAATATTAAATATCGCTGTTTTCCCGCTATTGGTCAAATTTGGCAGTATTGGCTATACATGTTCTTCGTCTTAAAACTACTAGCCTACTGTAAAATGTTCGTTGCAGTGCTGTGTGCTGTGGATTGTTTGCGGAAATCGACCGGAAATAAAGTTAGGGCCTTAGAACGTTCGTGCATTGTTTTTGTTTTGAACATTGAAACCGTCCATACAGTACTGTACAATAGAGTATATGTACAGTTTGAGATATTATATGCACAATATGGTCAATATATGCAGGTTAGCTATCTATCTATCTATCTATCTATCTTTATGTATATAGTAGAAAGGGTATTGTCACAGTCTGGCTCAGTAAACTGGACAATAAGGGAGATCACACGAGGGCTTACAAAACACTTAGTAATAGTAATAGTAACTAGACTGCATTTTCTCGGCAGAAACCGCAAGGTGGACTTGCCACCCCGCTCAACACCCCCCAACACCC
>JAGFZM010002354.1:150573-189560 GCA_017657215.1 Limnothrissa miodon | reverse complement strand
CCCCCCCCCCCCACGCACACACACACATACACACACAAAAGCATTTCTCCCATTCTTTCTAATGGAGACCCCACCCCCTCAACAACTCCAACACACACACACACACACACACAAGCATTTTTCCCATTCATTTCAATGAGGAGCCTCACCACCCCATGCATTTCAATGAGAACGAAAGGAAAAAGAGGGATAACGGGCGAATGACAAGAGATATCAAAAAGATGAATGTAAGCAAACTGGTCTAGGTCAGCCCAGACGTTTTTGGTCTAGAACGGTGTCAAAAGCCCTAGGACTAATAGGGGGACAAACCTTTTTTTTTTTTTTGCATTTTCTTGATGGAAACTGGCTCCACTTTTTTTAAAAGAGGGATAACGGACAAACGACAAGAGATAGAAAAAAGATGAATGTAAGCACACCGATCGAGGTCAGGCCGGACGTTTCAGAGTTGGAACGGTGTTTCTATCTCGAAAGCTGTAGGAGGAGTAGCAGCTCAACATTTTTCTGACGAATAACAATAGATGGAGCAAGTCCACTAATAATCATAACAGCAACTCATCTTTTAGGGGGATGTATCTGGAGAGGATTCAGACGTCTCCATGACTGCATTTGTCCTAATAGCCATGCAGGAGAGCAAGGAGATCTGTGAAAATACAGTGCAGGTAAGTTCTAATATATGTTTATACTACCGTTCAAAAGTTTGGGGTCACACAGACAGTTATATGTTTTCCATGAAAAGTCACACTTTTATTTTCCACAGGAGTTGGAAATCGAACTACACCGACTGCGCTGGCCACTCCATTACAGATAGAAAACCAGCTGCCTGCTTTTTTTCTAAATAGTTCTTGCACAATTTGGTCAAAAGCAGCAAATTATTATTGAAAGAAAAATCCTTAAAATTGGGTGGGTCAGTCATACTGTAATTTTAGGCTTTCTTGACTAATAATTTAATTTTGCACTAAAGGTAGCATCTAAGTCTATCATACACATACATACACATACTGTCCAGTACAGTACTGTACAGGCCTACGCCACTTCTCACGCAGACGTTCGTACGTTACAAAAGACTGACTTCACGTGGAAAAGTGCTGACCTCCACGCAAAACATGCGTGGAGGACAGCACGCAACACGCAGCTGCGCAACAACATTATGTGTTGTCGTGGACGTGTCATTAATTTGGATTTAAATGTCTGGATGAGTGATATTAAATGCACTTCAATTATGCTTTATTATTGAGACGATGTTGATTGGTTAAACTTACGGTAAGCATATAATTAAAACTAGGAGGCCCCAGCAATGTGACATTATTTTCAGTTATGACTGATTTATTAAACATTCAAGACCATGCATGGCATAGATTCACGTGACTGCACGTTGATGAATTTTCATGATTGATCACGGAGTTTTAGTCACTATCTAATTGCTATCTGGTGAATCAATGCGATTTTGATGTTCTAATGCCCTGTAATGAACTGTGACAAAATGAGTTTGTAGGCTACAGCAGCCTAGACGTAGTCTACATTATATGTCATACCTCAGTTCCGCAGCCAGCTTGCTTGGTGCTTATATTCACAAACTCTTAAATAAATGACAAACCTTTACATAACATAGAATGACAGGATTATGAATTTTCTTAGCAGCTTACAATAACAAGTGCATTGTTAACAGTTAAGTAATATATAATTGTTTAGTAACTAATAAAATTGTAAGGCATTTACAAGCTGCTTGTTAACACTTCATGTTAGCAATTGACTGATAGTATTAAAGAATGACAACTGTTAACTGTTAGTAATGATTTTTTAAAACTGTCAGTAATTCATTATTAAATACCTTGTTACCACACTTTATTTCAAAATGTATTTTGTACACAATATATATTAATATGCAGACTAGGCATCAACTGCACAACTTGCAGGAAAAAAAATGGAAAAAATGTTGTTGATACGTAGGTAGGTTTTGTTTTTATTGTTTTTAGTTTACAGTCTTTTTTATGTCATTCATGTCATTAGACTCTTCAGATAAGCATCGATCAGGCCATTCAATACTTGCAAAGCAGAATCAGCAATCTTAGAAATCCATATGCTGTTGCCATGGCATCGTATGCCCTGGCTACTGCAGGACAACCAAATAAGAGCATTTTCTACCAGTTCATCTCTGGCGGTAAGTTACAAGCTTTAAGGAGAACACTGAGTTGCTGAGTTTGGGATTAATTATGTTAATGAATTGGCATTTTTGGTCTCTGTGTGGGATGAAAAGATAGGCCTATATACAGTAGCCTATAGCATGTATGTGTCTACTGTTTGTGCACGAATAAGACGTTGTTTCTTTGCAGAGCTCCCTTTTCAAGCCTAATTGTACTTCAATGCTCAAAAGGGAGCTGCACTTTAATTATATATATATATATATATATATATATATAAAAATGGAGGCACCGTGGCTCAGTTGGTTAAGGTGCCGTAATAGAAATGCGGGGACCTGGGGAGGTCATTTCTATGGTGGCCCTGAAGTGCAAACCACATTAACAAATTACTAAACACAACAACAAATTGAGAAACACAAACACATTTAGAAACAGCAAAAAAAATTGAGAAACACAAAAACAAATTAAGAATCACAAAAACGAAATTGAGAAACACTAAAACAAATTAAGAATTACAAAAACAAAAGAAGAATCACAAATAAAAAATGAGAAACACAATTACATTAAGACACCGGAAAGGGTAGGTACCAGTCATTAACAGCAGACATCACTGACTGGACGACGGGCTTTTCGTCTAGTTCAGTATTTCTCAAAGTGTGGTCCTGCTGTGACCTCTAGTGGTCCACAAGGGAATCAATAAAAGATGGCTTATACAAACGTAACAGCTGTCTATTTGAGAATATTTCGATTCAGGACATAGGCCTACGAGGTGATACTGGATATCAAGTGTAATCAAAATATTGTGATGAACTTGGCTTTATTTCAATAGCTTCAAGTAGACAAACAATAGCTTCAATGGCTTCACGTAGACAAATCACAATTCATAATGAGCCTACTGTACACACAGTTGTTAACCGTCTGATCTGTTATTTGGTTTTACTGATAACTTCACTAACGGCGTCGTAGCTTCAAAACAACATTAACTGTATAATATCAGATAAACAGGCGAGCTAATTCCTCATAAAGTCGCTAAAAATACCCGTTGGTATGGACTCGTTGCTATGCCCTCGTTCGGACTCGCTGCCAAGTCCAAAGCCACAGGTCCAATCAGTGATGTCTGCTGTTGCTGACTGGTACCTACCCTTTCCGGTTTCTTAATGTAATTGTGCTTATCAGTTTGTTTTTGTGATTCTTCTTTTGTTTTTGTGTTTCTCAATTTTGTTTTTGTGATTCTTCATTTGTTTATGTGTTAATGATTTTTTTATGTGTGATACTTTATTTGTTTTAGTGTTTCTCACTTTTGTTGTTGTTTCTGAATTTGTTTGTGTTTCTCAATTTGTTTTTGTGTGTTTATTAATTTGTTAATGTGGTTTGCACTTCAGGGCCACCATACATTTCTCAATCCTACCCCATTTCTCTCCCCATTTCCTAGACAACACTCACTGGCCTGTGCCCGGTAGC
This sequence comes from Limnothrissa miodon, assembly GCA_017657215.1. Classification (NCBI taxonomy): domain Eukaryota; kingdom Metazoa; phylum Chordata; class Actinopteri; order Clupeiformes; family Clupeidae; genus Limnothrissa; species Limnothrissa miodon. The sequence goes on along the minus strand of JAGFZM010002354.1, from coordinate 185,961 downwards.
CATCTCTTTACCTTGGAAGCCACGGCCTACGCCCTGCTGACTCTGGTCAAGATGGGAGAATTTGAAATGGCAGGTCCAGTTGTGAACTGGCTAAATAATCAACAGAATTTGGGAGATGGATATGCATCCACTCAGGTAGGGAAATCATCTAGAACCATCTTAATGCCTGAAAAAATGAAACCAGATTTAAAGACAATCAGAATGTGCTTATCCAGTCCCAGGCCTGGAAAAGTCATGGAATTTTGTAAATTCACTGAAAGTTTAGGCAAAGTCGTGGAATTTTAGTTTCTCCTTAACACAACAACAGTATTCTGTTAAATTATCATTATGCTTTCATGACTACAGCCTTCGATAGTCTTCGTTCACTACTTGGTCACTACTTCCCCATGAGCTTGGATGTTATTTTCATATTTAGGTCATTGACAGTATTTTGAATCGGACATCTTGTCCTGATTAGATATGACAATAAAGCCATGATGACTTGCATAAAACGCTGGGGTGGCACAGGCAAACTAACCAGCCTACACCATCGGTTTATAAATGGGTGAATCCCTGAATTTACATGAGAGCTTTAGAATTAGAATTTAGATATACTTTATTAATCCCGAAGGAAATTAACTCTCTCCATTTAACCCAGTCGTGAATTTGTGAATCACACACACATACAGTAAAACACACAGTGAGGTGAAGCACACACTAACCCAAGGAAATGGGTTGCAGCGAGGGGTCAAGGGCACTTCAACCGTGGAGCACTGGTGGGGGATTGAACTGGCAACCCTCGGTTACAGGTCCGAAGCCCTAACCAGTAGGCCACAGCTAATTCAAATAAAGATGATTTAATCTGAATTAAAGCCAAATAAATTCCTCTTCCGTCCTGTTCATAATTCTTAAAATGAATTCTGTTTGTTCAGCATATGCATGTTGCGTTGCCCTTCAGTTGCAATGACGCACTATGTCACTAAAGAACTTGTTGATAGATGAAAAACATAAAAACCCTAACCTATTCAAAGTGTAAAATGTATTTTAAACGTGAAAATGTAATTCTCATGCCTCTGCTTAAAGAGCATCATCAAAACGACTGTGAAAACAGTTTGTGTCCATGGGGTAACTTTAAACCGAGATGACAAGAAAAAAAAAAATAGCCAGTTCGAGTTTCTTTATTTATTTCCCAGTAAGCGTAAATGTTGGTGTGCTCTGTGTCTAATCAGAACCCATCCTGACCTCCAGACCTTGAAAGGAATTAAATAAAGGTGATTTAATGGGTATTCCAAGTAAACCTTAAAGGGATTATCCGGAGTGAATCAACCCGTAGCTCTGTTGACTGAGGCAGTTGAATGGTGTCTATAGGCATCAGAATGACAGCAGTAGGTACAACGTAGACCGAATTCACGAACTGGCCGCTTACGCTAAGCATATGGAGCATATGAAAACGAAACGGACATGCCCTAATCAGTTAGCGCTGGCTGCCATTTCGTTACTCGGTCTACCGTACATGAAAATCTGTCGTTCTTATACCTATCGATAGCACATAGCAATGTGAATCAACAGAGCTATGTGTTGTTTCACTCCGGATAATTCCTTTAATTTGGAATAATTATTTCCATAGAAGACTAATCAATATTTACTATTATTAAATATTTACATTTTTACTATTTTATTTATTTTACTATTTAATTCTGAACAATCAGTTCATGTAAACACTGCTCCTCCTTCTCAAGTGAGTAGGACGCTTTTTGCTTTGCTCCTGCTTGGCCTTCTTTCCTTGATTTATTTCCACTATTTCTAATTCTTTTTTAATCTTAGTTTAATTTGCTAGTTTTAAAAGTAAGATCATTAGTTTAATTTAGATGATACAACGGGTGAAAAATGCAAAGATGACGTCAGCACAAAATCGACTGAACTAGAACAGCTGGCACAGAGGATTGCCATCCTGGAATCAAGACTTGACTCGTTTTCGTTAAAGAATGTTGAACCTTACGGGATGTCTGATGAAAGGACTACAATAGCAGAAGCCGTTTCTGGGAACGAGAAGAACACACTACAACAGGCTGATATGACTGCAGTTGGAGCGACAGAATGCAGTGACCTTGAGTGTGAGTACTGATCGCTGGCACACACAAGGGGCCAGACCCAAAAAACAAAATACAGATTGAAGGGTGATTACCTCAACACCAGAGCACTCTGATACCACTCAAACCTCGGGGCATCAGCCCTGGAACAGAGTCGGCTCTAAAAACTACAACAGAAATCACAGGCTTACTGACAACTCACAGCCCATTAGGCTCCAGAACAGATTTGAATGCCTCAGAGATCTTGAGGTGGAAAATACCAGAGAGCATTACCACCGTAGACAGAGACCAAACCACAAGAAAAAAACAACAAGTCAAGGTAAGAAGCAAACCTCAACACCGGATTATCCTACTACCCTTGTTCTTGGTGACTCAACTGTAAGAAATCTCAAAGGAGAGAGGATGATTGTATGCTGCTTTCCAAATGCTTCTATATCTGAAACAGCTAAGATGGTTTCAAAGACAGTGTCAGAACATAGCACTATTGAAAGGATTATTGTGCATGTTGGCGCAAATGATATTTTCAAAGAACAACTTGACGTGCAAAATGATCTCAGGGAGCTTTTCTTTGAACTGCATTTACTTGGGATACAAACCTTCATCAGTGGCCCCCTCCCAGCACAGGGAGGTTTTGCATTTTCCCGACTATTCAGCCTAAACACATTGCTGGCAAAGAAATGTTTTTCTCTTGGAATAAACTTCATTGACAATTTCAACCTTTTTTGGAACCGCAGGGGATTTTTCAGACCAAATAGTACGAGACTCAGCTGGCAAGGGAGAACAATTTTAGCCGACCATTATCGCCTTTCCCTTCAGCATGCAACTTTCACTCCGCAAACTATGGGTGCATTGCCTGATAAGCACTCTGTGATGACACAGACAGAAAACAACAACTCTGATAAGCATTCCAAAGCGGCACAGACTGATCCAGTCAAGGTCAGTAAGGAGCACGCTGAACCTAAACCCAAGACATCTGGGTCAAATGAACATGAGGACCTGGGGAATGCTAGAATAACTCAGGCAGGCCTTCCAGGACAGGTAGGCCAGGGCAATGAAACACTGCAGACAACTCTACCACCCAGTCTGCCAGATTACAAACCATCAACAGAGCTGGAACAGGTGGACATGTCCGATTCAGTGACAAGGAATCAGAGAGAAACAGGAAGTTCCCCTGATCTGGTGTCACTATCCCCATCACCTCCACGCTTGAAATTCCCTCCAAGTTTGCAGAGGATGCTGCCCATAGCACGGCTGTCTTTTAGCCCTAGAAATTCGCTCAACACCGGACTGTCTTTTAGCCCTAGAAATTCACCACACACTGCGGATAGGTCGGTCAACAACGGACTGAAAACTCCAGCCTTTCAAAAAGCGCAAGGCACCACAGCCCCCAGACCAGAGATATGGGATGGAATGTACACAACTGCATAATACTTCTGTTTGATATGTTGTGGGTCCCTGTGCTGAGAGTGTTTTGAAAAATAAGCAGGGACTCAGGATGCCCTTGTCCTTTATCCCAGTGCTCACAAGGAAAAGAAGAACCTGTGTGCATTTAGCCAGAGGAGTAAACCAATCTAATCTCCTGCATGTTCCTAAACAATCTCAGAGTGGTCCAGTGAATCAGTGCCCCGCACGTACTGTTAAACTAGCTCTTCTTAATATCAGATCACTTTCAAACAAATCATTTTTAATCAATGATCTTATATGCACACACAAACTTGACTTTCTGCTTCTAACTGAAACCTGGCTGGAACAAGGAAACAGTTGTGCTACCCTCATTGAGGCAGCTCCTCCAAATTTCAATTTCATGAGTGTGACAAGAGCAACGAAAGGAGGAGGGGTTGCAAAAATATTTAATACATCTTTTCAGTGCAAACAGATATCTCATGGTGACTTTGCGTCTTTTGAGTATATATGTGCACTTGTTAAGGGTTCCCCCTGTATTTTATTATTGACTATTTACAGACCTCCAAAACATTCAGCTAAAGTTTTTCTTGAAGAGTTTGGTGAATTGCTAACAAATATTTGCTAGAGTTTTGACTGTCTAATTATATCTGGTGATTTTAACATACATGTGGATAATCCAGAAAACACACATTCTAAGGAACTACTTAGACTAATTGACACTTTTGGCCTAACCCAACATATACAGGTTCCAACACACTCTCATGGTCATTGACTCTTGGCTCATTGGCTCTTGACCTAGTCATCACAAAGGGTCTTGATGTCTCTACAATTAAGGACTTGGCTTTGTCTGATCATTATTGTATTTTCTTTGACGTTTCTATGTTTCCTCACAGAATAAGGCTTTGACTATAGAACGGAGAATCTTAAACGACAATGCAGGTTTTCTCTTTGAGCAAGCTCTCTCACAGCACTTAAGTATAGATTCAGATTCTGTAGATGACTTACTGACCAATTTTAATTCTAAGATGACACAAATTATGGATAATATTGCTCCGTTAAAAAACAAAAGAATCACTGATAATAATAAAGCACCATGGAAACAAAACCTAGCTGTTAAACTGTTAAAGAGGGAGTGTAGGAAGACTGAAAGAAAATGGCGTAAATCAAATCTCCATGTCCATTACCAAATCCATAAAGAGATGCTAAGCAAATATAACTATGAAATTTGTAAAGCAAGACAGTCGTTTTTCAGTAGATAAATGCAATGAGTTTACATCTTTTTTCAGAGGTAAAATTGATAAAATAAGACTGAACATAACTTCACAAATATCTCAAACGCTAGAACCAATGTCTTCAAAGAGAGGGGAACTAAACACAATGTCAACATTTAGCTTTATTGACCATGAAACGCTTGAGAAAACAGTACAAAATCTAAGCTCTTCTACATCCCAACTGGACGTTCTGCTAACCAGCTTTTTAAAAACTGTTCTACACCTTGTGGCACCTGATGTGCTCCGAATTATAAATTCATCTTTGCAAAGCGGCATTTTCCCTAAATCACTAAAGACAGCAGTTGTTAGACCACTGCTGAAAAAGAATAATCTAGATGTTTCAGTGCTTAACAACTACAGGCCAATATCAAATCTACCGTTCATTGGAAAGATAATTGAAAAAATAGTATTCAATCAATTAACTGCTTTCTTGACATCTAATTGTTGTTTTGATAAGTTCCAGTCAGGTTTCCGGGCTAATCACAGCACTGAAACAGTGCTTGTTAAAGTTGTAAATGACATACATCTTAATACTGATGCAGGCAAAACATCTGTCTTGGTGTTACTAGACCTCAGCGCTGCCTTTGATACTGTTGATCACAACATACTGCTACATCGACTTGAACACTGGGTTGGGTTTTCTGGTATAGTTCTCAAATGGCTAAAATCATACCTACAAAATAGAAGTTTCTTTGTTGCCATGGGCAACTGTACTTCAACACCTATGTCATTGACGTGTGGTGTCCCCCAGGGGTCAATCCTTGGACCATTGCTTTTTAACCTTTACATGCTTCCACTTGGACAACTTATCATGAACAACTCAATCTCTTATCATAACTATGCTGATGACACCCAGATTTATTTAGCTTTGTCACCTAATGACTTTGCCCCCCTTGAATGTCTCTATCAATGCTTGGACCAAATTAACAACTGGATGTCACACAATTTCCTCCAGCTTAACACAGACAAAACTGAAGTAATTATTTTTGGAAAGAAGGAGTCAATGCTCAAAATCTCCTCTGTCCTTGAAACTAAAGGGCTTAAAGCAAAAGAGTGTTAAAAATCTTGGCATCATCATTGACAGTGATCTAAACTTCAGCAGTCACATGAAGGCTATCACCAAATCAGCCTTTTATCACTTGAGAAACATTACCAAACTGAGAGGTCTAATGTCAAAAAACGATTTAGAAAAACTTATCCATGCCTTTATTTCCAGTAGGGTTGATTACTGTAATGGTCTGTTCACAGGCATTCCTAAAAAGACCATTAAACATCTTCAACTGATCCAAAATGCAGCTGCCAGGGTTTTAACATGTACAAAAAGAACCAGCCACATTACCCCAATTTTAAAGTCATTGCACTGGCTTCCTGTAAGTTATAGAATTGATTTCAAAGCATTACTACTTGTGTTTAAATCACTAAATGGGATAGGACCTAGTTACTTGTCTGACATGTTTAAAAAATACATACCACCTAGGTCTCTCAGGACACAAGAAAAAAGTTTGCTTGTAAAACCTATGGTCAAAACAAAGTGTGGCGAAGCAGCTTTCAGCTACTATGCATCTCAGATTTGCATTCAGATCTGTTCTAGACTTCAGTTATGTCCTGAGTTTGGATTAAGGTTAGCTCCTCTCCTATGGGAACGTTTCAGATACTTAAGGATCTTCGGTTCTCTGAACGAAAAGCCGAAAACGGATAGAATGGATAATGCATGCTTCATGCTTTATTGTGCTGAATTAAACAAACACCAACCCTTTGAAAAAAGAGCAGCAAGCGTCTGCGTCAACGCGCGAGCTGGCAGCGCTAGGCTCAGCGTGACGTCAGAAAAGTTATAATAACCCCTGCTTGCTTAAGCTCTGCCTCTTTTGCAATGCGCACCTGCGCCGGAACTTGAGGCCAAAAGCTATCCGTTTTCGGCTTTTTGTTCAGAGAACCGAAGATACTTAAGTATCTGAAACGTTCTCTTTCACTTCTAGCCGAAAACGGCTAGAATGGATCACTACAACCAAGCCTCAAGTGCCCCCTACGAGGGGTCCGAGGTGGGAGGATCTACAGGCAAAGGCCGTAGAGGTGCAGAGAGCATGCTCTCAGCCACGGCAGGTCTGGTGACGTCCAGCGCGTAAAAACGCGCAAAGGTATTGCCAGACGCCCAAGAAGTGCTATGGCAGATATCCTGAATTGGGACGCCTTTCCAAAAAGCCCATGAGGCTGCCACTCCACGAGTAGAGTGGGCTTTCACATAGTCAGGCGGGGGAACACCTGCCGTCTCATATGCGAGCTTAATAGCCTCGGTAAGCCAATGAGATAAATGCTGAATAGACAAAGGCTGACCCAGTGCGCGCTCCCCATGGCAGATGAACAACTGATTTGTCTTTCTCACCTCCTGTGTGCGCAACAGCATAGAAGCAGCATAGAACAGCATAGAAGGCCGCCTGGCCCTGGAGGGGCGCGGCGGCTGAGAAGGGGGTCTTCCAGGCGACAGAGGCGTCCCCTACTATGGTGGGATGAGCTGGGAGTGGTCGAGCTTGCGAAGGAGCCTGGATGCCGGTGAAGGGGTCAAAATGGCGGTCGGGATCCAGCTGGGGTGGTTCTAGACCTAGCCTAGCTGCAGCCAACGTCGCCATCTTCGCTAGCTCACGGGCCTCCAAATGGTCGCCAGCCATATCCTCGCCTATTCCCGGCTCAGTGAGGAAAGTCGCCATTTCCTCCTCGTCCACTCCCTCCAAGACGAGGCCATCAGACTGGGGTGAAGGAGATCTGGGCGAAAGGGGGTCGGGGATGGTCGTCGCCTGCGTCGGACCCACGGTGGCTAGCCTAGGATCGGCTAGCGGGCTAAAGGTGCTAGGTGCCAGCAAGCTAGGTCCTAGCTGTGTGGGTATTCTAGCCCCCAGGGGGCTAGCCCTAGGCGGTCCCGTCGGTGAGGAACACGCGGCGGGGGGACGTCAGGCGGGCAGCCTGGTAGGAGGTTCGGTCACAACGGGGTCCGAAACCGCCCGGAATCCGAACGCCGCGGAGCGGCCCTCGAAAAAGGACGCTCTGGCGGCGAGGGCAGCCGGGGAGAGGAGGGAGCAGGGGTGACACAGCTCCGGGGTCGACAGGGCTAGGAAGGCGTGGTCCGCCCCCAGGCAGATCACGCAGCCCGCGTGGCAGTCAGTCGCGGCCATGACCCGGGAGCAGGTCGGGCAACAAGGAAGGTAAGTTGCCATCAGGGAGATGTAGTAGGTGGTGGGCTAAAGCCGAGTAGAATAGCTAGTGCTAAGAGAAATAACAGCGGAGCAACACAGAGGTGTGTGCATGAAATCGCAAAAGAGGCAGAGCTTAAGCATGCAGGGGTTATTATAACCTTTCTGACGTCACGCTGAGCCTAGCGCTGCCAGCTCGCGCGTTGACGCAGACGCTTGCTGCCCTTTTTCAAAGGGTTGGTGTTAGTTTAATTCAGCGGAATAAAGCATGAAGCATGCATTATCCATTCTATCCGTTTTCGGCTAGAAGTGAAAGAGAACTCACCGCTTATAAATCCAAGGGGTCTGCCAATTAGCATGCCACTTCCTCGTCACCATTTTCCATAAATTACATTGAATCCGGTACCATTTTCCAAATGCTGATTGGTGGGTGACCAAAACTCGGCTGAGTTTAGTGTTTGGCACGAGCTCCATCGCATGTGCAGGTTGATAATAATTTATTCATAGTAGACGCCTATCAAGAGACGCCCACTCGATTTAGACCCACAAGGTCAAGGCAAACAGCATGTTAAAAACAAACCACACATAAGATGCGCTCTCATTGTGCATGCTCTTGTAGAAACTTTGCAAACAGCACCAGAAAAGGTAAATTCAGCCAACCAATCACATTAACATACACATTTGGGGTGGGCATGAAGTTCAGGGGAGTGCTGCTAAAGGCAGGGCAAGATAACAATGTGTGTCCACGAACAAAGCAAATATCCAATGTGTAACATCCAGTGTACCGTGTAAACGGCCAATTCCCGTCCTCCATATAGCTTACAACTCAACCTTACGTCAATCAGTAATGCATCACATAATTGGCCAAGTAAAATGGTACCGGAAATAGGTGTCACAAAACTCCATTTTAAATTATGAAAAAACGTTCAATTTTGGCTGAATTCCCTAGCCTAGCATTTCTCATTGAAATGAATGGGGGCGGGACTTGGTCACTTTCTCCAGTTTTTATAATACCTCCATGTATAAACCAGACAAATTTCCCTGTGTTTCGGTTTGTTGCATGACGACCATTTCCTGTGATCTTCCTCCTCTCCAGCCCACCATCATGGTCTTTCAGGCCATAGCAGAGTACAGAGTACAGGCCAAGACTGCACCAGGCAAAAATCTCGAAGTTACCCTTGGCTCGACCATCACCCGCACCGAACCCATCACATGGACCTTCACACAGAATGATGCCTTCCGTCCCCGTAGGGACAAGGTGACCTATCTGTAGAAATGGAAAGAAAATTAATCAAATATGTACTGCACAGGATATACAAATATTTTATAATATTCTATAAATATTGTAAATAATCTAATATGTGTTATTGTTATATTATGCTATTGTTAAAACGACTGAAATTAATGAAGCATCTACTTTAAATCATAAACAATATGTGATTTTTATAGCTTCTTTTTAAAATATTGTTATTGCTTTCACAGTATAAACTAAACGAGGTGATAACCGTTACGGCCAAAGGAAAAGGCAAAGGCACACTATTGGTGAGTTAAAAATAAATGTGTGTGGGGGCACCGTGGCTCGGTTGGCTAGGGTGCTGGGCCATGGATCATGGATAAATAAATAACTAAATAAATGTGTGTGTGTGTGTGTGTGTTTTAAAATAATATGGCTGGGCATCCCTGTCCGGCTTGTGGTATGCAACTGTCTTTTTGCTGTATATGCAATACAACTGTGTTGCTTTATTTATCACCATGTGTAGAGGTGTGAATCTTCACTGGATTTCGATTCGATTAGATTACGATTATCATGTCAACGATTTGTTTTGATATCTTGTTGCAAACGCTCCAAGTATTTTAAAAGCTGGTAATTTGACACATTTGGATTTTATGAACAGATATGGAAATGAATTGGACAAGTCACATGATTGCCACAGTCACTGCTGCAGGGCTGCCAACTTTTGAAAATACCTTGGAGTGAGATTTTTTTTTTCCCATTTGGGGGGGTTGTCATATACACATCTTACATTGTGGAGGCACGTTTTAACATTTTGATAAATGCATTTGGTTTAGTCCCAACAGAACAGAACATTTACAAACAGAAAATTAACAAAAAATGTCCAAAGTGTGCATATGAATATGCTGTTTGTTGTAGCCTACATGACAGTGGCCTTTTTGACGACCTTAATAATTTTTGGTGAAGGCTCCCATTGGTAGCATGGCTCCAAATGAGCCATCTTTAGGTCATGATGGCAGAAAGAGTGCTATTACGGGCCAAGTTGTTTCTTGTCTTAGTTTTGTTAAGGGTCACCACAGAAAACACCCTCTCACAGATGTCATGGCTACTCATCTCCCTACAATGCTAGTCAGGATGATCCCACTGAGCTGATTCTCCCATTCAGTGAATTGTGTGAATCTGGTTCTACTACCAGACTACCTGAATAAATACAATACAATACAAACAATTCTTTAATAGGCTACATAATAGGCCTTTATCTCGTTCAGATGTCTTTAACATCTAACGATAACGTTAACGTTACAGCAACAAGTTACCAAATATAAACAAAACACATAGGCTGATATCAATTGAAACCCTATTTTAAGATTGGAAGTATAATTACTCAACACACTGGCCTGTATACGGCCCTGTTTGAGAGATCTTCAACAGCTTGCACCTCAGTTTTTTTAATAGGCACAGGCTCTTCCACTTTCTCAAACTGGTGCATTCATGGAGGTATTATGGGGCGCATCTATCCCGCCTCTGACATCAGCTTCAACTCGCGAGGTTTGCCACCTACATTAGGGGAGCACTCTGCAGGCTATAAGAAACACTGCTGCGTGTTCGGCCGTGTGTAATTGATCAATAACACAGGTAGAGTTTGAGCTGATGAAGATCAGATAGATAAAATGGATTTTCAGTGTGTGACATCGGAGGTATGGCGTGTGAGCGTGTGAAGACAGTCAAATGAGTGTGTCTCACGCTCAATGCGTGTGAGTAGGCCGCCCTGCTTCTGGGTGTAAGTCACATGACTGCCACAAGTCACATGGACAATTCACATGACTGCCACAGTCACTGCTGGGTGTAAGATAGACATAGCAGTAGAGAAGACAGAGGAGACCAAGTAGAATTTAACGAAATATTATATTACATCTGGTATTATATACTATAAAATAATTCCACATAACTCACGGACACTTAAACATAACCCTCTAGCAATGCAGGTAGGCCTTTCCCTGCACCCTGAAATGCTAAGATAAGTACTCAGTGGTAAATGGTGGTTAGTAGCAATGTGAAAAATATCATGAACAGTAGAAGGCTACATACAGTACGGTGGTGGCTAGAGTGAGTGTAGCTGAGGCAGAACAGCCGTGATTGTAATGCCGGCAAATGACGGTCTATAGTGAGCGTCATGGCTCCGTCCCATGAAACTGGGACTATTTTTTTTACTTATTTTTGTCACTACGAAATAATCGATGATGTTCTTTCACTGCAACGATGTAGAATCGTCCACGTCTGCATCGCAATACATTGATTATATGATTCATTTCAACACCCCTAATCATGTGATGACATGTTATTTACATATATGCGTCTGTCTGTACAGCACCTGGGGCCGTATGTACAAAGCTTGAGTATGCACAGAAAAGCAGTGTATGCCACTTCTCACGCAAACATTCGGATGTACAAAAGACTGACTTAACCTGAAAAAGTGCAGTCCTCCATGCAGACTTCATAGTGGTTGTGTGCACATTGCTGGTGTATTTTGTTCGTCAGTGGCATGTAGAGGCAATGCAGCTCAACAACTCTGGGTACTCACAAGCTATGACATAACAATATATAGCAATATGCAATATGCAGCTAGTTAAAAGTGGATTTGAACATTGGAATGTGTGACCTTAAATGCACTTAAATCATGCATTGGGCTATTATTCAGATGCATAATGTGGTAATATAGGACAAACTTAAACAATACATAAAACTACTGACTACTACATTGGAATTCCAAGGAAAAGGGAATCCCCTGCAATACTCCCAGCAATATTATTTACAGTGATGATTGGTTTATTAAACGTTTAGGACTATGCATGACATCAAGGCTAATAGATTTCTCTGTACACATTTGTCACAAAATTCCTGACTGCAGTATTATTTGTTAATGTTGCCTGAAGTAAACATGAACCATTTTGACTTCAACCATTTACGAAACAGTTTTATTGCCAACTAAGCATTGCACATGCAGAGGGAAATACTGGCTAAGGGAAGGTATGAGAAGGTTCCTCAAATATACAAAAAGGGCCAAGTTAAAATTCTCCTCTGCTGGCGGGATCATGCTGACAATGACCCTTGCACAGCTGCCACCCTTTGCTCAAATAAGGCTCCCCAACTCTGGCTCTGCTGCCCGTCTGACCCATGCTTCTTCAGTGGGCAGATTCTTGCTGTTTTACTCCTATTTTTATATCAGACCATTTGTTTTAGGGCACCGATATTCTCAGCCCCTACAGCATTCACTGCTTTGCCAACATTTTCCCACGCAAGTCTTTAAAGAGGGGCTAAGCAACATTCTGTTTTTCTCTCTCACGAGCTCCCTCTAAAGACCGCTGTATTGCATTGTATTGCACTGCATTCTATTGGAGGCGGACCGCACTGCTGAACATTGCAAGTGCTGTATCTACCGCTGTTGGCCACGGTGGCGCATTGTACATCGTTCGTTCGCCGTGTAGTGACTAATTTTAGCATCCTAAACAGTATGAAACGGATTAATTAAATGAAAAATGTTGCATAGTGGGCCTTTAAGTTGTAGGGTTAGGGTTTATACTAACTAGCATATTAAATGTTGAGTACATTGTTTTTGCCCTTCTAGGTAACATGTAATTATAGGAGGAGAGAGGGTGGAGTGTAGTGCTCAGGCATGTGCGCTGAATTTCACGGTAATTGGGATGTAAAACGAGAATGTGCATGGAAAAATTGCTTACGCATAGATAGATAATTCCAAATTTTCGAGTATGTAACGATTCGGTAAGAAATCGATGCAAGTGTTAATACATGAGGCCCCTGGTGATTATATTCCTCTTTGACCCATACACAATTCGTAAATGTACAAAAATATTTACAGAATATTCTTATACTTCTGATTAGCAGTAATATTTTATCATTGCTATTGCTATCTACTGCTTTTAACAAAATGAGAAAATACAAAGTACAATAGCTGTACCTTATTGTTTAAATTGTTTGTCTTGTTGTGCATCTGCACTTTATTGTTGTCAACGTCTACGCATGGGACAAGTGTGAAACATAATTTCGATTCCTTTGTATGTCGAGTACATGTGAAGTAATTGACAAATAAAACTGACTTGACTTGATTTAATTTCAAGTTAGCATTCGTACGGCCCTACAACACAGGTCAGATATTTTGTGTGGCCTCCAGAAGAAAATAATTTGCCTCCCCTGTTATAGTCAAACAAAATAATGCAAAAATGGTAAGGGAAAAAATGGCTCAGCATTCTATCTGACCCCTTACAGGTTGAACGCTTGTATTATGCTGTGCCCGAGGGAAATGTGGCTTGTAAAAATTTTATGTTGGATGTGAATCTGAAAAAAGAATCTAGAGGTAGGCCACAGATACACACACACACACACACAGAGAGAGAGAGAGAATAATGTAATTTATTGTATTTTACATGGTTTACGGTACAATTACATGTGTAATAATTTGTGCCCATATTTGTAGTTCAGAGAGTCGATGCGAAGGAGAGTTATTTACTCACCATTGACATCAAGTAAGTACTGTTATTCAAATAAATGATGTGCATATTAAAAATAAATAGATATAAATATATAAACTCATTATAATAATGCATATATAAACATAATAATGCATTACAAAACAGATTCCATTCCATTATTAAGATTGCTTTCAAAGCTGCTCCATACAACATTTTTAACATTTTTTGCATGTCTGCACTGTATCTGTTTACCAGGTTTTTGTCCGACACGACTGATGCTGCTATGACGATCTTAGACATTAGCCCTCTTACTGGATTTGTGGTAGATGAAGAAGATCTCAAGAAGGTGATGTGCATTATTATCATTATTATTATTAGTATTATTATTATTATTAGTAGTAGTAGTCGTAATAGTCGTAGTAGTAGTAGTAGTAGTAGTAGTAGTACAGTAGTATATTGCTGGTACTGGTTGACAACGGTTCCACTAATGAAAACGAGATTCACATAGTGGTGTAATAAGTCAGTACAGTATCCCACAGCAGCATATGACCTCTCATAAAACCCCTCTAAAGCCAAATGATTGCACAACAGTCGCCAACAAGCAGTCATCATAAACAGCACCCTGAAATGTTCAAATATTTCATACTTTGCTAAAATACAAACACTACTACAAATGTCGCGTTCGCGATTTTGAAAAGGTCAGTTAAGATCTGATAAGTGATATTTTCCTTATTGTCCCAATAAAAGAGCTACAGGAGCAATAGAAATTTGGAATAGTAACCGGTAGCACGCTGTCTCCCCAGTCTAAGGGGTTTACATCAATAAGGAATTGTCGATAACCTATAGTTCCAAACGTTGTTGTTAACCTATTCACTCTTAGAACAAAATACATTTTTTCGCCTCGTGGGGGGATAGAGAGAGACAGAGAGAGAGAGAAACTTTGTAGTGTATTTAAAAATAACGTCTACTCTAAGAAATAATAAAAAAAAAAAACCTGTATAGGCTCCTCAGCAAACATGCGGCCGATGCGTGCTAAAGCTAACCCTAGTTTCAGGCCACTGTCTACTTCCAAGTGCAACCTGGTTATTTGGGTGCATTGATTCATGCGAGATTCACACAGAAAACTAAAAACTAAATCAGTGCCATCTGAAATTCAATTAATGGAAATATATGACATTTATACTAATAAACACAAAAATATGCAATAAATGTTAATATATGTACCGATGTATTAATTGATTACAGCTTCTGGAAGGAAAAGAGCGTTACATTCAGAACTTTGAACAGGATACGTTTTCTGACAGAGGGTCCCTCATCATATATCTTAGCAAGGTAAATCACTCTCATTGACATGTCAAACATGTATGATGTTGATGATAAATACTGATATTAGAAAATGCTAGTATCAGATTAATGATTAATGTTTATATGATCAATGCCATGCTGGTACAGATGCATGACAGGGTACATCACAGAGTGTATGCCAATCCCATTTTTAGTTTCACAAATTCATTGCATGTTCTTTTCATTATATCCCAAATAGGTCTCTAATGATGAAACAGAAAGGATTCGCTTTAAGTTGCACAGGGTCATGGATGTAGGTTTGTTGCAGCCCGCATCGGTCAAAGTGTATGAATACTACAATAGAGGTGGGTTCCTTATACACAAACATACAGTACCTTGTCTTCACTCACTCCCATTCTCTCTCACTCTCACTCTCTCTCTCACACACACACACACACACACATACACACACACACACTCTCACACACACACTCACTCACACACTCTCTCTCACACACACACTCACTCACACACTCTCTCTCACACACACACTCACTCATACACTCTCACACACACACTCACACACTTTCTCTCTCTCTCTCTCTCTCTCACACACACACACACTCTCTCTCACATGCACATTCTCTGAATCATACACCTAGGTGTAATGGCATTTTCTCTCTCACTCAATTCAATTCCATTCAGGGGGGCTTTATTGGCATGATAAACATTTTTTACATTGTCAAAGCTTGCAATGTTTACACACAAAATATAATGATACAGGAACAGATATACATACTTTATATATCATATAAAGTATGATAAATACTGTATATAAGCATTCAAACAATAGATGTATGTGCACTCGGTGTGTGTGCATGTTTGAGGAAGTGTATGTTTACATGTTATTATCTGGCACCCCTAATCATGTGGCCTTGGCTTGGTTGCTACGAAAAAACTCCCCTGGCTGTACAGGGCAGCGTGACCCTCTTGCTCTCCCTGTTTCAGTTTCAGTGTCTATCGATATAGACATTGCAAATGTTTTCGTATGTCTCACAGCGAAGGAGAAAGTGCACTTCTGTCTCAACCTCATTTGTCATGCAGGGACCACATATCCTTTGCTCTTTTGGCAACTATAACTTTTTAAGTTGTCCCCTCTCAATGGCTAGGTTGTGGTCACTGAGTCTGTATTTGGTCAGGATCTGTCTGCTTTGTATCTCTGACAGTAAAGAGATATTTTTCTCATTTGTATTCAGATTGTATGATTTCAATAACATTCTAATTTTCTTTGGGATTTTGTCTCATTGTGCCAGTGGTCCAAATGGTTTTCTTTAGATTCCTGGGTGATTTTTGTTAATGTTACAATGTTTGAAAGCAGTGCTTGTCTGAGAGGAGTTGTTAGTATATGTTGGGGAATGATTAGTTAGTCTCAGTCCAAGCTCACTCAGGGGACTCTTTTTAGCACTCTTTTTAGGGTTCAGGTTTTGGGTTCTTATTGCATTAAAATGTAGCATGTGGGAATCTGCCCTACATGCAGTCCTCTAAGAAATAGTCTGGATTTGAGTATGGCCCATTAAAGTTCAGTTGTGCAATTTGTAATAATTTCCCCTCTAATGTTATTAGTCTCAGAATGTCTTCACTTTTTTCCAATTCTAGTTCAAATTGAGTAATTGGAAAGTCAAGAGGGTTTTGGTTATCTTTAATTGTGTTTCAAGTGATTTAAATTTAACAGCATACTGTAGTTGGATTTTAGTTCATGTGGGTGGATTTCTCTATACAGATTTTCAAAGTGTGTTTTCCAAATATCGACATTTTGAATTTGTAAATTTTGTGGTTTTGTTTTACTCAAACCATTCCCCATCTACCAGAACTGATTGTTATTTATGGATTCTTCAATTTTGTCGAGAGTTGTATGTTGGTGTCATTTTGTTTTTTCTTTCCCGGTAGCCATTTGTCTTATTGAAGTGCTTCATGTTTTTTTTTAGTTTTGAGATTTGTGAGATTTTTCAGGTTTAGGTTTGAGAGATTTCTCAATTTCTTCTCAATTGTTTGCATTCATTCAAACCATAAATCTTCAGTTTAGTTTTTTTTTCATACCAGGTAAAGTTGCTGCTTTCAAAAATATCACATTTAATTCACTGGTGGGTTTATTACCATGATTCACAGATTTCAGATTTAAGTGTTTAGAGTTGTAGTATTCAATACATTACTTTAAAGGAGTGATATAATGTTCAACCACATTTACCTTGTCATTGTTGAATTTAGGTAGCTTATAGCTTAAAGCTAATAATGGCCGGGCTGAAACAGGCCAATCTGAAACGAGGTGCTTATTAATGTCGGCACCGCAAGGATACACCTCCTTTATTTGCGCAGTCCAACCAAAGATTGTTTCAATTGGAAACAATCCAATTGGTCCAATCTTCGTGAAATTCCCAGGGGTGGGCGGGACATCCATTTAGTTTCCTTCTAGCTCTTTTAAATGAACCTGAAGAAGATGCTTTAGGAGTGCTACTGTGTCACTTTCAGACTCACAAATTTGCATACGCCATTATTGAGCCTCAAAGAACAATTTTTGATGGTCAGAAAACGTATTCTATGACTTTAATTCGGGGGAATTTAGGGCCTTCATACATTTTGCAGGGCTATCCTGAGTCCATTTATATGGCTTATGAATCTTGAATAGCTTATTGGGCTCAATTTTAGGCTGTATTATCTTAAGAAAGATATAGTATAGATATGATAGATATGAGTATAGTGGGGTTTGCTGCCTGACAGTGAATGCTCTGAAGGAGTGTGGGTCCATGTCAGTAATGGCATAATCAACTACACTAGCTCCAACAGCTGAACAACACGTTAACCTCAATAAAGAGCCCCCTTTGATCCTGCCATTAAGAATATACAGACCTTAGGCATTGGTCTGTCTTGACAGCCTGTTACGACTGTATGTGCTTTGTTCCCTATGCTGTTTGTCCCTTTTGGTTTGCCATGCTTTCTAGTTCTGCTGGGATGCTTTGAAGGTGATTGGCTCAATTGGCAGCACCTGTCCACCTGAAGACCTTGTTTAAAGCTCCAAGTTCCTGCTGCTGGGGAGAGGGGACTGCGGCCTGTCTTGTTGCCTCTCAGCCTGGGATTTGTGTTATGTCATATGTGTAATAAACCCCACAGGGTGTTACTTTTAAAGGTGTTTTCTGTTTTAACTTGGGTCAATGGCGCATTGTTCGCCCCAGTAGGGCCATTTTAGTGTGGGGCGTAACACAGCTGAAGATGCAGTTACGGCAGCCAGTGTTGCCTCTTCACAGTTCTATGTGCAAAAAGTCCCTGACTGTAGAGCCAAGTGAACCATACATTAAGAGCTTTGGCAGTCATTTGGCAGTTCATTATAGCCACATCACAGATTATATAATTGTGTAACACGATACATACACTATCATAATATGCATAAATTGTATATTTTATATTTTATATCATATACCTTTCAGAGCAGAGTCATTGTGAGAAGTTCTACCACACTCAGAAGCCCAAAGGTGAACTGATCACACTGTGTGATAAAGGCACAAATATCTGTCAGTGTGCGCAAGGTAAAATTGTCTACATTTGTTTCTATAACTGCCTACTAACCTTTTTTTTAAGAATGCATATAAGAGATTATTTATGAATTATTGTTTTTTTTTTTATATATAATTAACAATTTGTGGAGTATAAAAAGGGATAAAGGACATTTGTTAATGCCATTTCAGAGATTGATGATGTTTTGATTATTAGATTAAAAGGTAATTTAAATGGCCTTTGTTATTAATACTGATTTGTAAATTAAAGTGCCTTTTCCTTCCACAAATTACTGCACAAATTGCCACTGTCTAATGAAAAATGCATTTTTTTTGTGATTTTCAGTTTTTAGGATAGATATGTCTGGTTTTGCCCCAACACAAAATAAGCCTTGGTAATTAAATTGATAAATGAGAAGGTGCAAAACAACTTCATATGATTTTATGTCCTTAGTGTTTTTTTGTTTGTTTTGTTTTACAAAGTTTTGTTTTGCTTTACAAAGATAAAAGCAAAGAGCAGTGATTAGATTAAAAATGGCAAATAATGATTGAAGGGGGAAAAAGTATTACCTTATCCCTAACCTCCTCATTGTCAATTTGTACTTCAACAAGGAGTGCTGGGTTCTCAGCTGTCTGTAGTGTATTTAGCCCTCAAAGGACACAAATCTGAAAGCTTTGACTAGCTGTGATGTGCTACGAAACAACTTTTTGTGAGGCGCTGTACAAATAAAATTGAAGTGAACTGAATTTAATCCACTTTACAACCGTAAAAACTATTGGTGCTGTTTTCCTCCTGTGTTTACTGATTGATCAGTAAAAAATATTGCCTATGGTGAAATACAACATTGAGCAGAGAGAGAGAGAGTATTATGGCCACACATTAGCCAGGCTGAGGGTCCACAGTATTTTTCCTTCAAAATATCTGCGCTAAAACTGGTGTACACTTTGCTTCCAGAGACATTTCTCCTAGAACTACAGTAGATAGCTAAAGGAAAATACACTTATATTTGGAGCCTAAAGACATTTCACTTTCCTTCAGGGACAAAAACCCTGCAGGGAATGGGAGTATCAGTTGTCAGATCCTAATCAAAAGAGTTTTAAAAAGTTGCTCTTGTTTGTTTTCTTTCTAAACAAAGCCCCTCTTTTGACAACTACATTTCATACACTAGTATTTACCTAAGGCATTTTTTATTTCCAGTTAGCAATTTTTTTTATTGAGAACTATGACTTCTACAAATGCTGTGCTGTTGGCGCTCTGTGTAGTTGGGATGGAATCTTATTTGTTTGCATGGAACTCTGAATTGTTTTTACTGCAGAAATGTGCAGCGTACAAAAAGTAACAGTTGATCAGCAAGTACGTGCAACCAAAGCCTGTGCTGTCGGTACTGATTATGGTAGGCCTATCTTTCTTCTTCTTTTCTTCCTCAGTTCTTAACCAATTATAATAAGTCAAATTACCAGTATAGAAATTATTATACAGCAAGTTTTGACTGTATCTTTTTGTAGTGATCAAGGCAACACTTTTACAAAGAAATGAGACGTCAACCGCCGATTACTACCACATCAAAGTGAAGAGCCTTAAAATTGGTATGTAATGGCAAATGTTAAACTCCATATATTTTTGGTAACACTTTATTTTAAGAGGATACTCTTACAGTGTATCTACCCAATTAGGTACAGTGGTATTACCGGTGAAATAGTATAACCGGTCAAATATTTCCCTACAGCATGTCAGCAAAAGCCTATTTGGTGGGCAGTGAAAACAAAGGGCTGTAACCTAGGACAGACCTAGACCGTTATACACCTATTCATTGTGAATATTTTGTGCAATAAACAATGAACAATGTTTAGAAAATGAAGAAAACATTGGTCATGTGCATTATAGCAAATTGCTAAGCCACAGCTATATCTAAATATTGGGATTTTTATGCCAGTTTACGCTACTAATATAAAAACACTTTTAACACTTGTAGACTTGGACATTTTGAATGTTATTTTAGCTCCAAGGAAATGGCATTCTTTTTTCCCCAAAAAGCCTTTTTTTATTGTATTGCAACAGCAGTAAAACTGCTCTTGTCACTTTTCGTCAGGCACAGACGACAAGATGACTACTGGGAGTGAGCGAATTTTCCTCGCTCACGCCACCTGCAGGGAGACACTGGATATGCAGGAAAACAAAAACTACCTGATCATGGGAGCAAAACAGGATGTGCATGCATTTAAAGATGGGTAAGCCAGGTGTAAACAAATAAACCTTTATTTAATATGGCTTATATGACAACTTATTCATGTCTTTACATTTCGTCTCTGTATGTTTGTGTGTGTGTGTGTGTGTGTGTGTGTGTGCACATGTATGTTTTGACAGCTTTCAGACGGTGTTGGGTGAGCAAACTTGGGTAGAGTACTGGCCCGAAGAGAGCGAAATAGAACATCTTGATAAATATATACAGCTTAAGAGACTTGACACTGAACTATCGTTGGGCTGCGACTTTTGATGTCACTAGTTATATTACATCAGTTAGTTTATTAGTACTTTTAGTTGGGGAGTTTAAATTAGTTTTTAATGGCCATTTGTTATGGTTCAGTGGTCCCCTTTTAGGGAACACAGGAAACTAATAGTTGTCATTTTTGTTGATTATGTTAACAAAAAAAATGTTATGTTGTATTATTAAATACATTTCATTAAGACTCTAAACCATTCATTAAATATTCTTGATTATTTCATGTTGTTTCTTAAAATAATTCTTGTGATGGCTATTTCAGAGAAACTACACCATTGACAAATGTTTTGAACTTGAATAATTCAATTTGTGTCCTCCATTGTTATTGACATCCCTAAACAAGTTGAGTAAACCTCACATCTAGCGCATTTTAATAATCAGTTCTTAACATTAATTATTATCATGATGGTCATGTCATAATGGCAATGATGCTAGACGTGTTTATGAAAAATCACTTGATGTGAGGAAAATGTATTCAGATAACAAGTGATTTTTAAAGAAATGTTTTTGTACCAAATGATTATCAAGGAAAAAATAGCATTTTCCCTTCTCACCAATTCATGTGAATTGTTTGTGAACCAAAGAATAGGAACAAGTCACAACATTCACAATAGTCCCCAAGACAAACTAGACAGTCAATGCTTGTTTGAATAGTATTTTAAGGTGCCTTGCACTTATTTAACCTATGTTAAGGTTAGCCGAATCTGGCGAAATGCTTAGTGCCATTGTTAATAGAACGTATAGAGTGTCGCTAGTAATTAAATACCCCACTAAAAAGACATGGAAATATACCAAATGTCTACATTGGTAGTACACATAGGATCTGTATTCATAAAACAAAATTATATGTTTACAGTTCATTTTTCTTCTTTTCAATCTGTATACTCCCCCCATTACTGTCCCATATATCCTAAGCTTATACTCCGCACAGAATTGTTGTTAGGAAAGATGAAGACGTAATGTCAATTTTAGACAGGAAATAGAAGTTTGCATAAAGTGCATAAAAGTATCACATGTTGGAAATACAACACAAATACAAGTTAAAAAAAAAGACTAACGAGTTGTCTTTAATAAAAATCTTATTTTCTTGGCACCATAAGGAGCAATGAAGCCCGACATTGCATGCTGTCCAAGGTTGCCAGTGGCATGTACAGTCATTCAAAAGGTGAGACTCATACACCTTTTGATTGCCTTACTGTAGCTTATAGAGTTGGCAAGTGACCCGGAAGCCTGTAGTTTTTCTTGTTAGCATTTCACGACATCCGGTTCCTAAGTTTTTTCCCCAATGTTAATTTTGGAGCTCCATCTCAAATAAGGTGTGAGCAAAAGCACGTGAGTAGACAACCTCCGCATTCGATGGAGGACATTAAAAAACATGTTATGGACGATGGGTTTGCAAATTTGCAGTCTAATGACAAAATAAATAAGATGTTGCTATCACTAGGCTAAAGCGGAAAGCGCTTTTGACTACAAGTTAGCGGCGCTTAGCCCGGACGCCATGGTAACCAGAGCTATACAAAACTGCGCTCAACGACATGTCATCCCGCAGTTTTTTAAATCAAGCTTTGTGAAAGATTCGCCAATTGTTGACCGTTGTAATCGTTGTAAATTACACTGAATCATTGTAAATAAAGAACATATTGCATTTTAAATCATTTTACCGTCGTTTTTGAAAATGACGTCAAAGGTAAGAGACAACTCCATGTAGTCCTTAATTTTTCGCTGTTAGCAGAGAGATAGCAACATTCATTTATCATCGTTACAATGCGTCTAAAAAACACACCCAGACTATGTTGCTACTCATTTTATTGATGAAAAATGAATGCCTAGGTCCTCGTAGGTCAGACACTGCGATATTTGTTGTATATGTTGTTTTATTATTTGAGCCATTCATTTTCCCATAGGGGTTTTTGCTTACGAACCGGAAGTAGGAAAAAGCTAACCTGCTGCATACAGAATGACGTGGTTCACTTGCCAACTCTATAAGAGAACATATATGAGGTTACGGATGTTTGAAATCCAAAAATAGTAGCCAAATAAATATTCAGTGCACCCATCCTCATTGGTCTAACAAGAATGGGGGATAAAACTGGATTTCTTTTTTTTGTTTGTTTTGTTTTTTTGTCAGAAAATGATCTTTACAAGGTCTTCATTTTAACCAAGGTACTGTAGGCTATGGTGCATCAAAACTAAGATCTTTTAGAACACACGCATCATCAACTGTCTCTGATCAAAATACAGTATGTGCAGACTTGGTGATGTTGGGATGCAGGCCTGTGACATTGATAATGATTCCAGACAATATCATCGACAATGATTCCAGAAAATATCAAGAGTTCCAATGAGGTCTGGTGAATTTTTATACTCATCAAGAAATATATTTATTTAACTTAGGCTACGTCCACACGAAGCCGTAAACGGCGATAATTTTCAAGACGATTTGCGTAAAGATGGAACCAACTCAGAATATATACGTCTACACGAAAACGACTGTAAACGCTTCTGCACAGGAAGTACTTACTGCGCGCATGCGTGTACAATTCATGCGGAACATGTACGGTGCCATTGCTGTGAAATCTTTGAGCATGCACTTTAAGACGGGGATGACACGTTGACGGGCGATGGCGCATCCACCAAAAAAATTATCCCGTTTAGCCCATCCACACTAAAACACCTAACCGGCATTTTCAAATTTATTCACTCTGGGACCCGTTTTCAAATCTTGCCGTTTACAGATGCGTTTTCACCCGCTTTGTGTGGATGAGAGGTGTTTTAGGACAAATATTTGTGCAGATCCGTTTGCGGCTTCGTGTGGACAGGGCCTTAGATCAACTTTTTAATTGTGTCACTATTGAGTGAACCTGGAGAAAAAGAAGACTGCTTGGCCATGCTGCGACATAGTGTTGTTTTGACCCATTGACCTGGGCATTTTAGATTTTAGACACCTAGATACGGTGATCTAAAACATTGTAGTACATAGAAAAAAATCCGCTCATTTTCAATTTTTGTTAAAGTTTTAATTGTGGGTCAACAAAATGACATCTTGTCATTGCATGTACAGACAAAGTATTTTTTTGTTTCAGTGTAAAATGAGTACAAGTCAGATGAATACTCCACTTTCAATAATGATTAGGCTACTGCATGTAAAAAAAAAAAAAACTTTGACTTTGGGCTACACTTTATTTTTAGCATTTCTATTTTTAGACTATTAGGATTGAAAATAGCTGCTATGGAGCAATTTCTTTTCTCATATAAAAAAAATACCATCAGTAACGGAATTTCAATTTATTTCCTCTCTCAAAACATAACAGAGAAATACTATTTAAAAAAAAAAAGAAAATACAAAACTGGAATAGTACATTATATGCCACAACCAAAAGTCGCAATTTCGTTGGCGAGCTTTTTGATGTCAGCTAAAGCGCTCTGATACTCTGGGGACTGGCCCTCTAGCTCACTCGGCCAGTACTCCAACCAGGTGGAATGCCCAAGCAGGTAGTTGTAGCTGCAGACACACACACACACACACACACACATACACACATTTCAGAACTTGCAAGCAGATTAGTGTTCCCATTCCTCCTCTCCCCTCTGCTTACAATATCTATCTATCTATCTATCTGTCTGTCTGTCTGTCTATTTACTGTATCTATCTGGCTAGCTAACTTCTGTTTGAATCTATTAAGACATGCATATATGTCAGCAATGTAGTATCTTTGGTAATATAGTGTTTGAGGAATAAATGGCCTTTAAAACATCACCTTCCATGAAACTAGCATTAACTGTAGATGAACAACAGGTAGACCTGCTAGGCTACAGTCTGTAGGTTGCCAGTCCTCTGTGTTATGTAAAATGCTGTGAGGCTACTAGTCTAGAATGCTGAGAGGTTGCTAGTCTAGAATGCTGAGAGTTTGCTCATCTAAAATGATATGAGGTTGCTCGTCTTTTGTTGTAAAAATCTAAAGAAACTTGTGCATATTTGCATGGAAGATCACAATTTTCCTCACCTGCCCTCGACCGCCACCACATCCTCCCTGTGTCCCATGATCAGGTAGGACTTCCCTTTCCCATTCTCCAGTGCCAGCCTCTCCCTGCACAGTGGGTGGGCAACGAACTTGCGCATCTTTCCCTCTACGCCAAAGTCAGTGCCTAGAAATAAGGACGAAAGAAAAAAAAACGAATGAGGTATAAGGAAAGAAACAACATTCTCAAGTTTTAATCGGAATGATTTTTTTTTTCAATTTCCATCATTAAAATAAGCTTCTCTACAAACCTAAAGCGTTCCTTTTTTTTTTCACATTTGGTAAAGGGTCATATTTTGACATGAATTTTTTACCTATACTGTACATCTGCAGAAAACTTGAGACACTTAATATGAAATTTGTGAATATTTCTCTCGGTGTTCACCACCAACGATTCAAATTCAATATTTTTGCCAAATTGGGATAAATAAATACAATTTTTTTTTACAAGTGTCACTGAATTGTAACAAATTTAATCAATTATGTTTTTACTAATATTTAGCCAATATATAAACACTAAATAAACGGGACATACAGTATATACCATTTTAAACACATTTTAAAATATATACATGCTGTATATTTTTTTTATCAATAATGTATTGCAGTGCCTAGTACTTAAGGATAATTTTGCAATGACAATGGCTCAGTCTAAGTGGGACTGTCAAAACCTAGGAACGAGAAAACATTTAGTGTCATGTAATAGTGTTCGGAGTGTACTAGAATATTGGGCAAAAAGTCTGTAGGCTACACAGACTTTACCTCCACACACACACACACAGAGAGAGAGAGAGAGACGAACACACTCAACCACAAACACAGAATAGATAAACATGTGTTATATACTTCATTATCCTGGCTACCTTCTTTAATGATCTGGGTGATCTTGAAGAAGTATGTGTCCGTGTGAGTAGTCAATTCCATGTCCTCCAATGTTGCTTTGTAAACTGAGAAAAATGGTTATGGACACACACTGTGAGTTTTGTCACTATTCTGGCTCTCATGTATTAAATCACACACACACACACACACACACATACACACACACTAAATGTGTATTTACCATAGTCAGTGCCTGGTTCACATGCTTTCTCTGATCTCTCTTCATTTTCATTTTGTGTCTTCTGAACGCAGCAGCTTTCTGTTAGTTTGCATATGCAAACATATTAGTTTTTTGCTCACACACGCACACACACACAGCAAGACACAGAGAGAACTCTTTCTTTCACTCATTCTCCATCTCACACAGACATAGATCTCACATAGACATAGATCGTTTTCAAATATTCACTTTTATTCAAACGTTTCAGATGATCCCATTTTTCTGAGACGATTCAAAAGAATTCAATTCAAACTTTCAATAGTCAAACATCTTTGTTATAACATGATGTTTTGTTTATTGTGTCATTTTGAAATCTGTTATGAGCCACTTAACACAACAAAACAGAAATTGTCTCTATAATTTTCTTATTTCCTTTATGTAAGACTATGCAGATTATACCTGTTGTTTAATGTCTGTTTAAGTTTATTATTTATTTTCATTATTTATTATTATTTAATTCCAGAGAAATTACACACCACTTGTGTATTTGTCCTATTCAGTCTAACATTTAAATGAAGATAACAGAAAACAACAGAATTTTTGAGTTTACGCAACACAAAAACATTTCACAAGTTTGTAAGTATATGTACAAATGTTAGTTTTTGTGTTGTGTAAACTAAATTTTCTGTGCATTTCTGTGCAAACTAACCCACTACACTTCTATTCAGTGTAGCAGTAATCAAGAGAATCGAATGAAATGAACAGAAACACTAACACTGCTATTCAGTCTAATATTTAAAGCAGTAGTGTAGAGAATCAAATGAAATGAACATAAAAGACCAACCTTCAGCACACTTGCAGATGTCTTGGTGACAGATCCTGTTCAGCGACCCGCCTTTCTTAAGGGGGTGGTAAAACCGAATGCATCGGTCATCTTAAAAAAATTACAGAAAGACGAGAAATTAAAATATAAATATATTAATGAGTGGGAGACAAAGATGGGGCAGGATCGGGAAATTACCTCGGGTGGGACTCAAACCCGGGTCCCCAGACATATGGTAGTGTCCGACGCCTTGGCTGACTAGGCCACAGCACCCCCCATGAAGGGATATTTTCTCTTTTACCCTCTCCATCGTTTCCTGTGTCTTGTGCGTCTTTACTCACCCATGTTTTGGTACTCGTACAGAGAGATGGCGGAAGGCTGAAGCAGCCCCACGTCCATCATCTTGTGGATCCTGAAGGCCACTCTCTCTGGTCTGATGCGAGAGATCTGAAGGAGGGGGAAGGTGAGTGAGGGTTAAAATAATATTAGAGTTGAGTTATTATTAATGTTGTTTTTTGTGTATCGGTGTAACCAAAGAGTGTCTCTGTGTGAAAAGACTGTTGCAGCAAGTTAGAATAACAAACATCTCAAGGATGAGTCCATAGCTGGTCTTCTTCCATGTCCGAGGTGACAAGATAAGGAGAAAAAAATGTGTTCAGAAAAATGTGCAGTGTGTCTGAATGAAAGGAGTCTGCAGTAGAGCAGGGTATCGATTCAGATTTCCCAAATCGATTTGATTCAATTTTACTTCACAAGGGTTTGATTTGAATCGATTTTCAATTCAATTTGATACATTTTCGATTCAGTTAAGAATATAGCACATTATCAATTATTATCAATATTTG
Source organism: Limnothrissa miodon (assembly GCA_017657215.1). Lineage (NCBI taxonomy): Eukaryota > Metazoa > Chordata > Actinopteri > Clupeiformes > Clupeidae > Limnothrissa > Limnothrissa miodon. The sequence continues at coordinate 158,255 of JAGFZM010002354.1, read as the reverse complement.
AACATGGATGACATACTCATAAGACCTAATGATGCAAATGGTATACTATTAACATTTCATGAGTCTTCATGGAGCCAAGGAAACCATCATTATCATATATATAATGTATTAAAAAGATAGATTCAAGAGATTTTGAATCGATATTGGCCTGTTCACAGGAAAATCGATTCGATTTGACTAATCAATTTTTTAAACCCAGCCCTAGCAGTCTGCAGTAAAGAGAGTGAGAGACTGGCTTGACATCACCATGGCATTCGGGCTCTCTCCTCTGTTCAGAGTAAAATAACTCAAGCTTGTGGAAGCATGTAGAAAACAAGACAGCAATGAGCGAGGAAGGAAGTATTATCAGTTTAGGAAAAGGAATCAAATAAGTTCCAGACCCCTAATACTTTAGAGTAAGGCAAGACAAGGCAGTTTATTTGTATAACTCATTTCGTTCACAGCGGCAACTCAATGTGCTTCATAAACTAAAGCAAACCAACTAAAAAAGTTCAGTGGGCAGTAAGTGAATCAAGCAGTCTAATCAGGCAATATGAGCATACATATCACATTAAAATGTGTGATGTTATGGGGGTCATTCCGTGAATTCGGTACATTTTGCGTCCCAGAGAAATAATTTGCCATAAGATCACTATAATACCAGATACAGGCACAATTAGAAGATACAATATTACTATGTCTTATATCAACACCACTACCTCAAAATTAAGTAAATTAATATAACTGTCCATGATTAAACTTGTATTTAAGTTGACAAGTCAAGGATTTTGGCTTGTCCCTCCCTATGAAAGTTATTTTTCAACATGTCTTTTTAATAGTAAATTGTTTGAAAAATTATAACATTTTCATATTTGTATATTGTTCTAACATTTATTTCATTGTTAAGCAATTCTTTTTGCACAAACTCATGTTCTTTTTATAACATTTTAATCATTTTATCAGTGTCCCCTGATTTCAAGTCAACCCTGTTACTGACACAAAAAAAGCCCTATAAAATAATGGCACATTCCAGCCGTGACATCATTTGAAGGAAGTTACATCATTTACAGGAAGAGGATATAAAGCATTGAAGACAAAAGTAAGTTTCCCTCTTTTATAATGTCGAATTTTGTTGTTTTATGTGATTGTTCAGGGTGTTGCCAGCATACCACATCATTACTGTTACCAATTTTTAACATATTTATTAAAATAATAACTTTAGTGTTTTGATATTTAACATATATTTAAGTAATTTCCTTTCAAAATCGTATGATATTTTCTCTATATTAGCTAACATTAGCTAGCTAGAGGGAAATTAGCTTGAATTCGTCACCACTGTTACTGTCAGTCCTGTTACTTTTCCAGAGTAACAGGTTTGACATCCACATAACAGGAGTGACATTCATTAGGTTTCACTGTTGTCACATAGTTTTAAAAGTTTATACAAATAACTTTTTAAAATGTTATTAATTGGTCTTGTCTTTATCATTGTGCTGACACCAATATTATGCAGTGTGGGTGCGTATATCCTTATGCTGGGCTCAAACTACACGATTTAAAAATCTTATACGATTTTGACGTCGGGTTTCGCCGCACACATAAAGAGAATCACAACCGACAATCTTGTCTACAGTCGTAAACACGCACACACTACATGATTGGAACGCCCAACATTCCATTTCCAATCGTAAATATCAAACATGTTTGTTATCTACGATTCCCGATCGGTCAGTCTTGAAACCCCGAAAATTCTATCTTAGAACGTCGCACACGACAAAGGAAACGGGGCCGACAATCGTTTACAATCCTACTGGGGACTGAACGTTCCCCCGATTGTCGTAAGGGGGGGGTTTCAGCCGAGAATCTGGCCGAGAATCCTGTACTTTGAGCCCAGCATTAGTCTTAGTAACATTTGCGGATATGCCTCTGATATTTTCTATCTGAAGGTAATTTGATGTTGTTTTAATTGAAGCGTTTATATTTATACTTAATTACACTTTTAGTACTCTCTGCCCCTGCACCTCTTGCCTCCTGGGTACCCAACCAACCCCACCGAACATGCCATCCTGCTGAGGACCTTCTTCCTACGTTTGATCCGGCGGCATTCCTGAATGGTCCTCAACCCACTCCACGGTCCATGCCACTGCCTCCCTACTGAGGGTCACCTCTGCCTTCCACTGTCTGATCCTGCATCTCTGGCTTCCTGGGCGGGCTGCCTTCAGCTCCACAGACGACCCTGACATGATTGATACAGCCTCCAGCTGGCCCCTGGCTTGACTGCACCTAATGACATGGGACTATATCCTGGGATTATAACGGGACTCCTATATTACTTTATTTATACCACAATTTTCTTATAATGTGTACCTAATGGAATGTTGGTGTTAAGCGCCTTGAGACATGCCTTTTGTAAAAATGCGCTATATAAATAAAATTGAATTGTGAATTGAATAGTATTGTGAATTGAATTGAATTGAATTGAATAGTATGCCATTAACTGCAGCGGAAAAACAAAGGCGTTATCGTGCTCGCCGAGACCAAGATGTGGAGAGTAGGGCAAAGTACCTTGAATGGGAGAGGAAGAAATGGAGGAGAGACAGAGAACATGGGAAGAAGAAATCCATACATGAGTGCAGTGAGAAAGAGCAGAGGTTACAGCTGAGAAAATGGAGAATAGCCCAGGCAAAGAGCAGAGCAGCAAAAAAGGCTGTTACTGTTGCACTCAACAGCTTATCTACTCCTCCAGTAAGCCCAGAAACATTACAGGCAAATCAAGAAGAGGCTGGTCCTTCAAGGTTAGAACAATGAAAAATTAAATGTGCTTCCCTAATATAACAATACAATATGAATATTCATGTTTTTCTAAATGATTTTCACATATGTACAGTGTGCTGAGGAATGTGTCTCATCATCCCTGTTACTCATGTCAATTTACATGTATAAAAATGTAAAAATTACAATTAAAAGGGCCAACCCGGTATTACCATTCCAATTAAGACTTTTATTCAATACCTCTCTAATGAAATTACTCATATATCTTAATTTACATGTGGGCTACTTTTAAAAATTAGATTGTCTGGGTCATCTAAAAGACAAAATGGAATGTTTAAAGATATATTCTTTATCTGAAATAATTTCAGTAAAAAGAGGGACACATGTATTTCTCATACATGTGTACACTGTCACAATTTTTTAATTCTAACTATGTTATATAGTAACCATTTTGTCCATAACAGGGTTGACTAATAAATCATGTCATGAAGTAGATAACACATTATAAATAGAATTTTAAAAATAGCCTGAGCTGGCAACATATAATTTCTTGTTACTTTAGGATGTATTCTTTCCAAATATATTTTAAAAAATTAGAAACCAATTATTTTCTATTTAAAATTTTCAAAGTTGAAAATGTACCGAATTCACGGAATGACCCATGGGAGAAATGTGTGATGTTCCTCCCCAAACATGACCAAACGAAAGATGGAAAACAGGAGCTTTCACAGTTTTTAATTTTGGCCCACTGTGAATTTGGGTTTGACACCCCTTCCCATTGTGGGATCAGACAAGAATATACTGTATAATGTGTACTATATACTGTATATTTACACAAAAATTACTAACTTATTTTGGTTAATGTAATTCATTGAAAAGCAATCACAAAAACAGATACACTTGATATGGACATAAAAAAATGTTATGTGAAAGTAGTGAGGAGTGTGTGGGGGTCTATAATGAGTAGAGAAATAGAAATTCCTAAACAAAATGAGGGAAGATAGTGTTTTTTTCTTTCCTTAACTATTTTGAAGATTTTAAGTATCAACTTGAAAAGACACGAGGCCAACATGCTGGCTGATGTACAGCACCTCAAAATAAGGAAATACTGTATACTTACACAACTATACACTAAACTAAGTAACTTATTTTGGTAAATATTATTAATTTATACCTCTACTATCACTATTGTCGAGAGTTTAAGTATCAACTGCTAAAAACATGATACAAACATGCAGGCTGATGACATAACCATACTAACTTCTTTTGGTAACTATTATTATTTTATACTGTTTTTGAGATTTTAAGTATCAAGATGCAAACACGTATTGCAGGTTGATGACTTCACCATTACCTCATCCATGTAGATGATCAGGGAGCCCCTGTCCGACAGAGCTGTGTTCATCTCAAATTTTTGGATGTAGCGGTCCTTCCCTGTTGACAACTTCATAAAGAGGGTTTTTTTTTCAAGGATTCAAAGGATTTTACTGTCCCATAGTTTTTAACAGTGAAATTAGTGTAATTTTATTTTATTTTTTATTTTAATATTACTAGTTGTACAGTTGTACAGCAAAAGCCTTACACATTTATTGCTTTTTCTATTGTTACAAAGATAAACAGAAATGCAGTCAAAACAACTCAACTCAAATGCTAAATTCTCCACACAGCCTCTCCACACCACTTACTTGAGTGAGGTCTGTTTCGTCCACAATGAAGCCTGTTAGCAGGCCGATGTCCAGGATGGACATGGTGGCAGCACGCTCCTTGGACAGGTACCTGAGGGTAAGATCATTATAACCCTTACGTTAGACACATATACATCACTATAAAAAAAATCAATACAAACATGACACTTGGACTGTCTCCACACATAAAATCAAGCATTGATAACACCATTAGTGACAGAGCCCAATTTAGTTTTTGATAAGCTCTCTGCACACCAACGCTGCTCTGACCTTGGCGATTCTACGACTGAAGGGCCGTGCTACGTCGAGCCTTATTAGCACTTATAAACAAAATAATCATTTGGATTTGTCTGGCCAAGTGCCCCGATCACTGAAACCCATTGTGGGCTGTTAGCACAAATGGTGCCCATGCTTAAACACATATCTACTGACTACATTTTAAGACTGGTGATGGTGTATGAGATTAACTGATGAAGAAGAGTCATCTGCGCACATAAGTGCATCAAGCACATAAATGACATTAACTTACTTATCTCAGGACATTTAGTAATTTGCCTAGGCTCCCAAAATGATCTTAATAAACCCTGGCATGTTACTAGTGTGTGTGTGTGTCTGTCTGTCTGTCTGTCTGTGGATGTGTTTGTGGGTGTGTGTAAATGACTCAAAGAATATATGTATGTGTGTGAGTGAGGACATCGTGAATATATAAATAGACGTGCTCAAACATACATATGAGAGTCTTTGAACTTACAGGAATTCAATGGTGAGCTTGTATGTTTCATTGGCCCCCTTGTATGTGACTGTGGAAGAAAGAGGAAAATCAGTATATTGTTGTATTGTGCTCTCAAAAGTAGTACCATACACTAACTGGGAAATGGAAGTTCTCCACCTCCAACCCTTTACTACTGTGTCCTAACCACTTACTAAATACTTACTATCCTACCCACTTACTTACAGTGTACAACTTAATTACCACTTACTATCCTACCCACTTACATGTACTTAGAGTGTACAACTTACCACTTACTATCCTACCCACTTACGTAGAGTGTACAACTTCCTTCCCACTTACTATCTAACCCATTTACTTAGAGTGTACAACTTACCACTTACTATCCTACCCACTTACTTACAGTGTACAACTTACCACTTACTATCCTAACCACTTACTTAGTTCCCATCCATCCCATCCACACTCACTTACCTACCACCCACTTAGTGTCCTAGAACTTACCACTTACAATATACAGCATGTCAGTTGCTATCCCACCCACTAACTTACCTTTATCTTCTTTCTCCAGCTTCACATCCAAATCAAACATTTTGCATGTTCCTTTTGTTTCACTAGGCATGGCGTAGTAAAGTGTCATCACCTACAGAACGCAATACGAAATGTGGCACGACACCTTTATTTTATTGCCGCAGCTTGGTCTTGAACGGCAAACAATTGCAATACTGTACAATTAATTTGTTGCAACTTCCAAGGTCTTAAATCATCTGAAAAAGTGACACTTACAGACAGAGTTGCTTCTCCAAGGCCAGTAGCAGTTACGGTCAGGTCTTCGTTTAACTGAATCTGCAACCAGTGTGATATTACATTATATAGTATTATAGAAGCCTATACATAACTTTTTTTCAGGATTTCATAAATTATGGTTTTCATTGACACGCATACATCAAAAAAAAACAAAAAAAACAACAGAACACAAAAACAGATACCTTCTCTGATCGTGTTAATAAAGAGTTTTTTTGGGTGAATTTCCATTTAGTGGGACTGGATCGTCCAGAGACCTCAAGGTTAATGTCAAGATCCATGTCACTCTGCCTGACTTGAGCTGAGTATTCAGCCACAGCTTGGAAGACCATGATGGTGGACTGGAAACAGTAAGAGCAGAAGCGGTCGGAAATCAGTTGGCAATCACTCAGCTTTGAGGAAACAAATATATACCGTAATAAATATGATACATATGATGATTGAGCATTTTGCTGAACCTGTGTGGATCCATAGCCTCCTCCATAAAACTGCTGTTGATTCAGCCATCTCATAATGGGTGCTGCCGTCTCAAAGTCCCGGTCTTTCACCAGGGCCAGCAGTGCATAGGCTGTGGCCTCTAGAGTAAACTGATGATTTCCGCTGACTGGCCAGTGAGTGCCATCTAGGTGTGGGGGAAAAAGGTGGTTTAACATGGTGAAACACTCGCAGGTAATCAATGCAGAGACATTAAAATGGATGGTTCCCTTCATTTAACAAGAAATCCTTAATCACAACTCTTGAATTTATGTTACGATGGCAATGGTGTGGGCAATTCCACTAAAACTGATTATGTGAAAAGTATCAACCAAGAAGAGTGCAAGATATAATCACTATTTACTGTACATCATACCATACAGTACCACTGCATTTAGTTGCTGTTATTAAAGTGACAGTTTTCTGTGGAATTGGCAATATCTGAAGTTCACTTCAGAATAGGTAAGCGCAGGTTTATTTCATTGTTACAACTGAAATATCAGGTTTTTAAATGACCGCTGTGTGAGTGCACATGTTTAGGCCATGTATGGTAACATTAAATTATGATGGGACAATGTCAGTCATTTTAAGGGAAACACTGAACTGCACTAACGTTAATTAGAGCAGTTCCAGCGTTATGGCTAGTCGTTCACTGCCACTGACAGCCTTTCTAATCTTGGTGTTTCTTTATTGGCACAACTTTTAGAGCTACTAAGCACCTCAAAATCCTTAAAATGTTCCTTATATCCTCTTCCTGTTAACATTGTCTAAATCGTTTTCTTTCCCTCAACGCAAAGACTATGCCTGGAGCTTTTCTCTTCTGCTTCTTTCGCTAAATGAAGATGCTCATAAACACCCATCAGATAGGCTAAACGTTTCATTATATCTCTTCTCTAATATTCAAGTAAAATAAGAACACTGACAGTAGACCAGCTAAAATTAATGAACCTTTTTTTTTAACCAAGACTTTGGGAATCTTTTTGCCAGCCCTTCTGCACAGAATACACCACATGTTTACGTTTAGTCTATGTACACAGAAAGCAAGTATTTCTCAGGCACTGGCGTTGACATCTTCTCTGATCACTAGTCAAAACAAAGCAGCAGGCTCTTGGATTCTCGGGTTCGTTTACAGGTGGAATCTTAACTAAAACTAGACTGCATTTTCTCGGCAGAAACCGCAAAGTGGACTTGCCAACCCCCCCCCCCCCCCCCCCCCCCCCCCCCCCCCCCCCCCCCCC
>JAGFZM010002354.1:122665-145573 GCA_017657215.1 Limnothrissa miodon | reverse complement strand
ATAACGAAGACATTTGCCATAATTATTACTTGCCATTAAATCCATTACCAATGACATCACTATAAAACATGAAGTGAACTTAATGGGGAAACTAACATTCAAATTGGTGGTCGGACCTAACAGGCTGTCATCAGTAGGTGGTGCTGATTTTTTGAATGTGCGTCTGTTAACACATTCTGCCATCTAGTGGCTAACATTGATATTGGTTTAAAGTTCAACTGAAACAGCAAAGAATTATCTCAAAATAACGAGATAATATCTCGAAATAACGAGATAATATCTCGAAATAACGACTTATTATCTCGAAATAACGAGATAATATATTGGGGGGAAAATTTTTTTTTTGAAAAAAAAAAAAACATTTTGGAATTTTTTTTTATTTTTTAATTATCTCAAAATAACGAGATAATATCTCGAAATAACGAGATAATATCTCGAAATAACGACTTATTATCTCGAAATAACGAGATAATATATTGGGGGAAAAAAAAATAAAAATTTTCCACCCTCCAAAAAAAAAATTTTTTTTTTAATTATCTCGAAATAACGAGATAATATCTTGAAATAACGACTTATTATCTCAAAATAATGAGATAATGTCATACAAAATAACAACAAAAAAAATGTTGGGGTAATTTTTTTTTTTTTACACTTGCGGTTCAGGGCTTCCGTAAATTATGTCTTAATCCTCAAAAAACATTAAAAAGCACTATAGGCAACATTATGTTATCAGCATGACTAATTTTGACACACTTAATTTTAACATTATACAAGAATTAAGACTAGGAAAATGTATGCCATGTTTTTATTGGAAAACTAGTTTAAGTGAAATGGCAAGCTTTTCTGTACCATTTCTTCTATGGAGTGAACGACCAGAAGTGGGTATCACCAATCATATTACGCTTAGAAATCAAAGAACGAAAAAGAACCGTTATTAAAGGCGCTCTAAGCGATGGTGTTTGATGTCACTTCTTGTTGACATTCGAAGTATTGTCAAACAAAACGGAGGATAGCTCCCTCCTCCCCCTCCCTCCCATGCTAGCAGATTGTGAGGAGATGTTTGCTGTATGTAACAACACATGTTTTAGTCCTAAAAACGTGACACCTTTAACCGGTTACCACTATTTTCGGTATACGATTGTGATTCGGAACATAAAAACAGGAAAAGTTTCTGGTTTCGTTTCTGTTTCTAGCAAAACATCAAAAGTTTCTGGTTTTCGTTTTCGTTCTCTGAACCGGTTCAAAGCCTTGGGCAGTATTGCAACAGCACAGTTACCAAACCAGACGGTGATGACTTTTCTGAGGATGCTATTGTTAGTCCATGTAGAACCTGATAATGTAATAAATTCCCAATAATGTAATAATCCTGATAATGTAATAAAAAAATCCTCATAAGTCCCCAAAATATGTAATAAAACCTGATAATGTAACAATTTCCCAAAAATGTAATACCATGCATTTCCCAATAATGTAAAAATCGCCATACTGATAATGTAATAAAGTGTTACATTGATGGGGAGTTATTACATTATCGGGGTTAGCATCAATTTTGCAGAACCCGATAATGTAATAATTTTCCAATATTGTAATAACTTTGGTCAGTGCTGTAGCATTAGGCCACCAATTTCAGGGGTCCAAATGTTGAAGCTGGTCTGGCATCAGGTTCTCTCTACCTTTACCCAGCTACTTTACTATTTGCAGATATTATTTATTTTTACATGACTGTGAATGCAGAGTTTTTCTTTTTTTACAGTAGGCCTATTAAAGGGATTTTCAGTAGTAATAAACCAATAGGCCACAGAGAAAATTAATTTTTTTTTTCTTTGAGTTTCTAACAGTCATTTACATTGACCAACTGGACTTGGAACTGGCCTATGTGTTGATTTGTGCAGCAATGTCCCTTAATAATTACACAGTATACTGTATGTTCAATGCATTTGCTCTATTTTCCCTTGGCGTGGCAGATGAATGAGGCACTTTGAGTGGGTCCTCTGTTGGCCTATTGTCCTTTCAATAGGTGAAACACTACTGGCTGAAGACTTTAGACTATTAAAACTACTTTTTTAGGTCCTTTCCATTTTTTCATCTTCCATTACTCATGTCATGCAGTAGTGATATTTAAGGCCCACACCAACATCATCATGACATCCGACCCAACCCGCTGAAACGGAGACAGGGGAAAAATGAAACCACAAGTCCACTGCCATCACCTAGTGATGTTAAAGGAACAGTAAAAAAAATAAATGTAAATGAATCATGAAAAGGCCCTGATGTACAAACCGGATTCCAAAAAAGTTGGGACACTAAACAAATTGTGAATAAAAACTGAATGCAATGATGTGGAGATGGCAAATGTCAATATTTTATTTGTAATAGAACGTAGATGACAGATCAAAAGTTTAATCTGAGTAATCTGAGTCCAGCCTAAATATTTCCATTACAAAAGTGAAGTTGCAGTCCTCAACTTATGTTGATGTTGACATCATATGTGTATTGTGCTTTGGCCTGGTTCTCCACCCTCCACCTTTCTGATTTTGGCAACCTAGCTGGGCACCTTTTGTCTAAAAGGAGGGGAATAGGATACTATGCACTGCAGTATTTTGAATGTGATTGCGGTACCAGTTTTGGCCACAAATGTACTGTTCCTTTAAATAAGCTCCGAGTACACTGTTTGAGCACTGAAAATCTTCTAATATCTGCAAGTGATGATGAAGAGACCTAATACAATTGGGACAAAATTATGAGCAAAATAATAGTTGGTGGTCACATACAGAGCATCACCACTTGGTACAAATTAACTGGTGTCCTAACATTTCAGTTCTGACCAAATTTATTACAATATTGGGAAAGTATTACATTATCAGGTTCTGCAAAATTGAGGCTAACCTGATAATGTAATAACTCCCCATCAATGTAACACTTTATTACATTACCAGTATGGCGATTTTTACATTATTGGAAAATGCACGGTATTACATTATTGGGAAATTATTACATTATCAGGTTTTATTACATGTTTTAGGGACTTATGAGGACATTTTTATTACATTATCAGGATTATTACATTATTGGGAATTTATTACATTATCAGGTTCTACAGTCCACTTTTAGAAGGTTGTCAGTAGAGGGGATAGTAGGGATCGAGCATCTTATAGACTATGACTCACTGTTGATGTATTTGATACTGTATGACTGCAGGAGTTTTGTGCGATTTAATTTTTGTCTCAAATTGTAGGCACCTCTCTGTGACTCACCCATGTTGATGTGTTTGATACTCTGTGACTCACCCATGTTGATGTATTTGATACTCTGTGACTCACCCATGTTGATGTATTTGATACTCTTTGACTCACCAATGTTGATGTATTTGATGGCTGTGTCTCTCTTGTCCAGTCCCACCTTCTCCCACTGCTTGGTGGTGTCCAGGTAGTGGGTGGCGATGAGGGGAAGGGTCATGTGGATCATGTTCTGCTCTCCACAGCCACTGGGCTGGTAAATGAGGGAACCCATGGAGTCTCCTGCGATGGCCGCCTCAACAGTCTTGCTTATCGGTTCCCCTGGAAACACAATCTTTTGTTTTAGAAAATCTAATACTATAAGGTTGTACCAAAAAAGCTGACTGAGCATGGTGTGAATCAATTAATATCTCTGTTATTCATTGTCAGTTGTTGGTAGGAAAACAGAATTTGAAAAATCAACCAGATATCATAGCTGTAGACAGCTCAGCATAGTATATGGTAATGTATATAGCTAGATAGATAGTATAGCTGTCTCGCTGATAGTATAGCCATAGCTAGCATAAATCAAATAGTATAGCTGTCACTAGTTCATAGTTCGCTAGTCCCTAACTCTGTTAACTCCAGGTTACTATTCAGTTATTTTGTGTCAAATGTTGTAGTATTTTTTCTTCCACAGACACCATTTGGTAACTTCAAACAACACTGTATTGTTCGCGTGTACACAGGCCCTTTCACAGATCCTATGGGTATGTCTCCACAGACATTACATTACATTCAACGTGACACATAACATATTAGGGTATTTCACCAAAGCAATGCTTGTATGTTTTTTTGTTTATTTAACATAGAGATAGCTGAGAGTATAGGACTTCTGCCCAACTGCAAGTTTTTTTTTCCCCTATCCCATTCATAGTTTGCCAACAGTGTTTAGGATCAAGAGGAATTTGGACTCTCATACACACTCACACACACCACACGAACATCTTAATGATGTGAAGGCACCAACCTTGGACAGAGATGTGTGTACTAGCTGGTGATCCCGGCACCCGCCCAATTGGAATTTCACTTGGAATATCCTCGACTTGTTTCCCACCTTGAGTTGAGAGGTACGAAAGTAGGTGAAATGCATCCAACAAAGACTAATATAATAATAATTAGAAATAATAATTATTATAATTATAATTATAATTAATAATGATAATAATCATAATAACAATAATAATGTAGACATGAACTTACCATGGTTATTAGGGTTAAGGACAACATTCCTCACTGGAAGTTGAGTCCGTACACCTTCAGACTGAAGGAATGGGGAATTGTATTATCTATCGACTATATACTAGTAATACCCACCAAAAAAAACATCTTTCTTTCTTTTTTCTTTCATTCATTCCTATCACTCTATCCAAGTAGTGATTCTTTTTGTTCTGTTTATCCAATGGAAAGATTCTGTTTGTGCACAGCTTGCCACTCACCACCACTAGCAGGTCCTTCTTGACACCATCTGTGAGGTGGGAGTTGTACACAGCTCCCTTCACCTCAATGGTGTGTTTGCCCAGCTCCATTGGGATGATGACAAAAGGAAGAGATCTAGACGTCATGGGGTCCATCTCAATGGTCTGGCGGTACTTGGTCTTCTTGGTGGCAATGCTGCAAATGTCTTTGTTCTCTAAAAGATCTACGCGCACCTGAGTAGATTATGACAAAATGTACACCACACATGATACAGAATAGTTTTAGATCTTCTGTAAAACCTTACTGTATATACAAAGTTTCGACTGGTTTTCACACAAGACAAAGTTCAAGAAAAATAAAACTTCCAAACGTCAATGTCAAATTGCCCAATGCTAAAAGGTACCTTGATTTCAAAGTCATTGTAGTTGTAAAGGATGGCCTTGATTTCAATCTGCTCCTTTCTCACAACAGAGTAGGGCAGCTTCAGGTCAATGAAGAAGTCTTTCATTACTATCATTTCATAGGTATCCGCCACACAGATACCTGCAGAAAACAGAGTGGTGATTGAACAAAGACCAACAAGATGAGAGAAAATCAGGTGAAATCAGCTGTGAATCAATCCATAGCCTCATTGTTCAAGGTCACCCAGTATTTTTTTAAAGAAAATAACCAGGAAATTTGATTTAACGTAGTCCAATGAAATAAACCAGCAGCTGATGTTAACTGAGTGTGGCATTTCATAACTGAAAGTATCCCACTGTGGGCTTTTTGGTTAGTGTTGCTGCCAGTTAAATAGCCGGTCTATGCTGTATCAACTGCTGTAGTGGCTCTTTTTCTGACAGACAGTACTCAAAGACTTCAAAAGAGGACTACCAATTGATTCATGCCAGATTTCTCCTTGAAATAGCTTAAACCTACAATTAGTGAAACTTGAGTGACTTTTGAAAAGCAGTTTTCTGTTTAGAGGTGTGTTTGTGTATGGAGGACAAGTCCCAGTAGGGGGATCAAAGATCGGCAAGACGAGAGGAAGTTCTGTATCTATAAACTTCTTCTGTGCAAGGTAAAAAACAAAAAGCTATGACAACTTAACACAAAAACCTAGGGTTTTAAAAACTTAGAAATGTTAGTTTTTGTGTTGTGTTTTCATAGCTTTTAGGTTTTTTACAGTGCAGTCGGGAGAGCCAGAGGCCGCTGCATTTACACACGCTGCCTGCTTATGGCATTCACCCAATCACACACACACACACAAACCAGTGGAGGAGGCTACCATGCAAGGCATCAGCCTTCCACCAGGAGCAATTTGGGGGTCAGTGTCTTGCTCAAAGACACTTTGATGGGGTCAGATGGAGTGGGGCTCGAAACTGCAACCTTCCGGTTACCGAACAGTCCCTCTACCACCTGCGCGACACCATCAGTGTTCTTTATATTCTGGCAGAAAAGTTGGGCAGGGTTCTCTAAACATGAAGTTCCATGATTCCTAAAGTAGCCTACAGCCGATGAGGATGTGAGGCTCCAAACCCACCGTGAGTCTTTGAAATGCTGATGGCTGTAACCTGCCAGCTAGTGATGGAGTCCTTCAGGAAGCTCTTCTTTGTCACAGAGGAAGTGCTGACACAGAGACAACACATGTAGTGATGTATGTATTTTCATACATCTTCATAACTTCATCTGACAAAAGTATTTACTTTTAAATTTTACTTATTTATTACTGAATTACTGAATGAATACTGAATTTAACAATCAAGTTATCTGATTTCAAGGTAAAGAGAGAGGTAACTGAATAATGTGTACGCTGTAGTATATGTTGTGTGTGATTTTTCTAAGCTGCTGGGATCTTGAATTTCCCCTTGGGGATCAATAAAGTATCTATCTATCTATCTATCTATCTATCTAATGATGGAATAACTTATCAAACCACTGGTCGTCTAACTAATTGGTTCGCTCTCTCACCATTGTTGGTCTTTTACAGGGCAATTGGGAAGACGCAGGTCTTCACCATCCTCCCAAAGCCAACTCTCCGGAAATTGGGAACGGGAAACAATGTCCTCAGACTCTGTGTAATAAGGGTCATCTTCTTCGTCACCTGTGGAAAAAAAATATGAAAGACTTAAACTCCTAGCAACATGGTATTTTTAAAGTGATAGTCCAAACAAACAAGGCCTGGGCCCGCCCATACTTCCTGTGATGCTACATTGAATTTCGTGAACTAGTCAGTCTGGCCAGCCTGCCGTTTTAAAGCTGTTTCCCAAAAAATGGGAACCAATGAGAAACGAGCTTACGCATACGTCATCGGAATGAGTTTTCTGATTGGTTGTAGATTCACCCAGTATAATACAGAAGCATCTGATGGACGTAGGTTAAACCCGCCTCACAGAAGGCGTGTATTAAGGCAGCCTCGCCAGACTAAGCTCTTATCTTAAGAGCTTATCAGTCGCGTAAGCCAGGCTAACAAGGTCCAGTTGTTCAGATTAATTTTAATTGGATTATATTAAACTTAATTTAACCTGTAGAAAATGCAAACATCCCTTAAAAAACATTCGTATAAACATATACATGGAACATAAAAATGAAACAGAGCTTATACCCCTAAATCAGTTGGCGGTCGTTATTAGTTAGAATATTCTGTCTGTCTGCTTTCTTGAACTCTGCAGGGCTACTGCTGCTATAACAATGGTTTTGACTGACACGCTTCAGTCTGACATCTTTTGAATCTAGAAGCAAAAGAGGTTCCTACTGCGAGCAAGGAGAAGATGCTCATCCTTGGCTTCTTTCTTCTGTTTGGACATTTCCCTACAGCAGTGCAGGAAGGCCTGGACACACTTGTCTCCATCTGTGATGTATTCTGCACGACGGTCACACGTGAAGCCTATGATGTTGTCTTTCATCCCATCTACACAGCACTGGCGCTCTAAGCTCTGTGAGTATTTAGCAGCTGAAAGGGAACCAAAACATGCTTTTAAATGGAAACACGATAGATAAAGATCACTACACAGATCACTAATAAAGGATGGTAAATTGAGGTGTAAGTTCGTGAGATGTCATTTGCATGAACATCTACAGTAGTGGCTGTGGATGCATTTGTCCATACTCAGAGAGTTGTGCAGGTCCTGAATGGTGATGGCTCTGCGTCTTCTCCGGGCTGGCTTTGGGCATGTAGGTTCTGAAGAGAGAGAGACAGGGAGAGAGACATAAACTGGTTTTAGTCCATATGCTCTTTCCATCAGTTATTCCAGTTTGTGTTAAATGTCTAAACCAAAGTGTATACAGTATGTGAAGTTTGTGTTTGTATGGGGTTTTAATGCTATTGGTATTTTGTCATGCATGCATGTTATATCTGCATATCTAAAAAAGATGCTTCCCATGTGGGTTAACTGGGGTTTCGGTCAGTGAAGCCACCACTATTTCACATTTCTTAACAGACTGTATGAAGTTTTGTGGTATCTACCTTGGCGTGAATTGGTGCCACCTGCAGTGTTTGACTGGAAGATGAGGCCGGCATCGAAGAACACCCCCATGCTGTCCTTACCACTGCCAGCAGTGCAGCCAGTGTCGTATTTCTCCACAACATCCCAGATCTGTGCCAGGACACACCGTAAACAAGTAAACAGAACGCACCAGAGCAGTGATTCACAAGGCAAGAGTTTGCACATTACTTCAATATACAGTACTTTCAACAAGTAAAACAGTGAAATGTCATCAGGACGACTGGGGATCAAGAACTGGGTACAACTGAGAACAGAATGGTTATACAAGATTTTCTAATACCTTTAAGAAACCCTTTTACATTTGCATTTGTATAGCTGTCCCTAGAATTAGCAGAAGGGGGTTATGGGGACAACTGCCAAGCAAGTTCCACGTCCATTTACAGCAGTTTTTAGCAGTGTTGGGTGTTCCAGTGTTGGGTGTTCCAGTGCAAATTGTCGTTAACAGATGTGAAATCTGAACTTCCACAGCAATTTACAGTCCCATTAACTCCCAGAAATCCCACTTTTTATGCAATCTACAACATAGTTCTACTTCCGACTTCTATCGACAATAAATAGCCAAAGTGTAAGCCAATATGTTTACCTGCCTTAAAACACACATTCATTCAATGTGTTCTTTTTTGGGGGTGGGGTGGGGAGACTGATAGCAAGCGAGTGGGAGGGATAGACAGATGGTGTAGGATTGGGAAATGACCTCAAGTCAGGATCAAACGTGGGTCCCCAGATTTATCGAATGGAGCCTCAGCCAACTGAGCCTCGGATCCCCCCATTCAATGTGTTCTTGATGCTGGTTTAGACTGGGCATTGCGGTTCAGAAACGATATACACAAAGGCATCCCATTACCTTGCGAGGACCTAAATTTGTGTTTTAATAGTAATACACAGATAATAATTTTCTATGCACTAAGAAGACAAATTGTTCAAACCTTATTCTGGGTGAGTCTGTGTTTGTTGTTGAGGACGTAGACTCCCTTATCCACGGCCACCAACCCCACTCTGGCCCCGGGGTCTCCAGTGATCTTCAGACTGAATTGCTGACGAGGGTAATAGACAGCTACAGGGCGACTTGGCTCCACTTTCAGCTGAAAGAAAAAATGGGAATCTCAGAATGTGGAATGTTCCCAGGTTTATAGAGGAAACAGTTATGAGCACTACTGATTGATCAGGGGTTATATTGCCAGTGAAACACACACTCAAGAAGGCAAAGCAGTCTTTCCAAATACACTATGATAGACCATAGTTTAACACCCCCCCCCCCACACACACACACACACTGTCTAAAATGATTTCTGCTAAACTAACAACAATTGGTAGTTCAGTCACTTTGTTTGCAATACTTTTACTTCACTCTGATCTGTTTTGATGTAGAAATAATTGATATAGATTTGTAAACTGCAGCAGTATTATTACATGGTCTATGTATAAAAAATGTTTATTTTTTAACCATTGGTGTCAGTGATGCACAAGTTGATCAGAATTGAACGGGTGTCACGAGTCATCAAAAAAATATTTGTAATGAAAAATTGGGTTAATTTGGAAATTAAACGTATGTAATTTATATATAATAGAAACAGTTTTATTTATTTTACTTACTGTTTCTGTTTACTTTATTGGCTAAATTTATGGTCTCTTTATCAGTGTCTTCCACAACAAAACATTCCATAATTGTTGATGCTATCTAGCATTTTTTGTGCTAATTAGCTATCATCACAGAAAGTAATAACAATAATGGATAGAAAAACTTACAGTTCCCATGCAGGTGTCCTTCACGTCCACCCAGACGGAGTCAGACACCACCTCTGATGAGCCCACATGGTAGTACGCAACGATACGGAAGGAGGGAATCATGTCTTTGGTCACAGTTAAGGACAAAGTGACAAGGTTCTGGCCCTGCCTTTTGAACCTTTCAGCTTGTATAATTTGTCCTTTGCTCAGGATCTAAGACAATAATGAACACACACAGACACAGAAGACTTGACTTAGTGAAGATTGAAGGGGAGGGGAAATTAAACGTGTTTCACTTGTTTCACTTAATTTAAGGATGAGGAGGTTGGGATTTCCGAAGGTTCCATTATGATTTGCCACTGGTGTGTATGAGTGTGTGCATGTGTGTGTGTGTGTGTGTGTTTGTGTGTGTGAGTGTGTGTGCATATGTGTGTGAGAGTAAACACTTACTAGGTATGTAAAGCTTCTGTTGAGGGGGTTGCACATGTATACAAGTGTGTGTGTGTGTGTGTGAGAGAGAGAGAGAGTAAGCACCTACTAGGTATGTAAAGCTTCTATTGAGGGGGGTTGCACATGTGTGTGTGTGTGTGTGAGAGAGAGAGTAAGCACCTACTAGGTATGTAAAGCTTCTGTTGAGGGGGGTTGCACATGTGTGTGTGTGTGTGAGAGAGAGAGAGAGAGAGAGTAAGCACCTACTAGGTATGTAAAGTCGTTATTCTGCGCTCCAGGGCTCCCCCCCAGGTTCAGGTTGATCTTCAGTTGATCGCCAATGGTCAGCTCTGCTGAGTCCACACCAATGTGCAGGTAGTTCTTTGAGTCTCCCTTAGTCTTATAGGGAAAAGCTGTCATGGTCTGTCTAGCCTGCTGGGCATCTGTGAGACCAGCGGCCTTGGTCATCACCTGTGCAAAAGAAGTGCAGAAATGTGCCTAGGGCCCAGAAATGTGCACTTATCAGAAATGTGCTTAGGGCCCAGAAATGAGAGTCTGCTGCTCTCAGAGACTGGTCAGGTTCTAGCTGTTGTTTTCCTCTAAAGACTCACGGTGATTGGCAGTTGTGCTTTTTAACCATTAGAGACTGCTCGCGTCCTGGCTGTTGTTTTACTGTAAAGACTCACGGTGATTGGCAGTTGAGCGGCTCCAGCCTGGGTGTTGAGGGTGGCTTTGGCCATGCCGTTGGATCGAGTAGAACTCTTCAAGCTCTGATCAGCAGCTGTCACCTCCACATCCACCTGGTCTGCGGGTGTGTTGTCAGGATTGGTCACAAAGACCTTTTGGGGGACATAAACAAATGCTTACAAAAGCACACACAAAATAGCATACAAACAACATTTCTTTACAATATTTCTGTTTTGTCAGGTCTCAGTGGTTGCACTACGGAAGCCCTGAACTGCAAGTGTAAAAGTGTGAACCGTAAATGTGTGTGTGTGTGTGTGTGTGTTTTCATTTTAATTTCTTAGGATATTATCTCGATATTTTGAGATGATGTGTTGTTATTTTGAGATATTTTATTAATATTAATATCAATATTAATTGAAATATTTTTTAATATTTGAATATATTATCTCATTATTTCAAGATGTTATCTTGTTATTTTAAGATGTTATCTCATTATTTTAAGATAGTAAGTCATACAGTATTTTTGTGATAACTATCATGTTATTTCAAAATACCTAGCTGTTATGCTGTCTCAGTTGAACTTGAGTAATTTGATTTGTATGTTATTTATATTCTTCATTACTTGAAGAAAGATACTGTTTACATTATGTTTTACAGTCTGATTACATGATCGCAAGCTGTCACACAATAGCAGTTGTGTGGGTCATTTGGCCAACAGCAAACTACATGTTATGATCGCTAAACCGTTAGATATCAAATCGCTGGATTGACTGCCATCAAGTGGCTAATATCAATATTAGTTCAAAGTTCAACCTGACACAGCCTAATGTTGTCGAAGTAAGATAATATCATAAAATAACGTGTTATGTTCTGTCATTCTGTCATACAGGTTTTTATGACAATTTAAAAGTAAATTGATTAAATAACATTCACTGCATATTAACTTGTATATTCTGTCTCCTAGTAGAAAATCAGACACAGGTATTTTGTGAAAAAAAGATTTTGACACGCTTGACAAGTGTTTATTTTGACATGCTTGAATGTTTATACTTTGCAATCTGGCTTCACTTCCGTAGTGTTTAGTATTTTCAGTATTAAGAATCGTACTATGGTGGCCCTGAAGTGCAAACCACATTAACAAATTACTATAAAACAACAAATTGAGGAACACACACAAATTCAGAATCACAAAAACTAAATTGAGAAACACACACAAAAAATACGAATCACAAAACAAATTGAAAAACACAAAAATAAATTAAGAATCACAAAACAAATTGAGAAGCACAAAAACAAATGAAGAATTCTTATTTGTTGTATGTGTTTTTCAATTTTGTTTTTGTGATTCTTAATTGGTTTTTGTGTTTCCTAATTTAGTTGTTGTTTCTGAATTTGCTTGTGTTTCTCAATTTGTTGTTGTGTTTAGTAATTTGTTAATGTGGTTTGCACTTAAGGGCCACCGTAATAATCTGAGCTTGTGACCATTTTGTTCAAGGAGGCAGGCATGCCTATCACTGTCAGTACAAATCATATAACTTGTTATCGTATAAACCATGCAGTAAAGTGTTGTCATACCGAGACATCGAAAGGCATCCCTGGCTTGAAGTATTTGGGGGTCCTCTTGAAGTGGATGGTGTATGGGGACGTTACTATTGGTATGCCTCTCTTCTGAGCTTCCACCATCTCAGAGCCTGGGAAATTAAATGTACAAAATAATCAACAAAATAAAAAACAAAAAAACTAAGAAACAGCAATGAAAGCAGTAAAAGCCAGTCAGTGGGAGAATGCACTCTGGAACAGGTGAGTTTTCAGTCTTAATTTAAACAGGGGGAGAGAGTCAATGTTATGGATGTCAGGACAGAGTTGGAGAGCAGAGTGACTGAAAGCTCGCAAGTTTGTTGATGGCCTTAAAAGAGAGGAGAAGGATTTTGAAATTGATTCTAAATTTAACTGGGAGCTAGTGGAGATGCTGAAGTGCTGCAGCGCTAATGCGGTAATAATTAGGGTGTTTTTGGTGATAAAGTATATAGAATTTACTTGTGTAGCACGTTATATTTCAGCACCTCTAGATGCTACAGAGTCTGTAAGAAGTTTAGTAAAATGTTTATGAAGCAAGACAAAATAATTTAGAGAAGTAGGCTGACCGACAGACAGACAGATGGACAGATAGATGCTTACCCGTCTCGGTGAGGACGCTAACAGACACGAAGAGAGTGGAGCCGACCAACTCGTTGATGTTGGGGAAGGTTTGTGTGATGTGCTCCCTCTTTAGTGTAGCCTCGCCTTTTCCTTTCCTTATCTGTAAGGTGTTCATACACCATTACAACGTGTGTGTGTGTGTGTGTGTGTGTGATGGTACCATACACCATTAGTGTGTGTGTGTATGTGTGATAGTATCATGTACCATTTGTGTGTGTGCGTGTGTGTGTGTCTATGTATGTAATGGCATTGCTCACTATTACACTGTGTTCGTGTGTGTATGTATGTAAGGGCATTACACATTGTTTGTGTGTATGTGTCCATGTGTTAGTGTTATTGTACTTACCTCTACTCTTTGTAGAGACGCTGCTATACTGGTCTTCTCATTTTGTTCGTTCATCACACCAAACGCCACAAAGCCAACCCCTGTCACCTCTTGATCATACAAATACCTTTCACATGCAAACACAAGTTGCCAGTTATGAGGAGAAAAGTTGCATTTATTGTATTACTGTAAAATTAAATCCAAACGTGGGAAATGCTTCTTTCCAACCAACCTGGCAACAATGTCGATTGTCAGCTCATTATCATCAACATAGAAGAAGGCTTTCCTTGGAGTCAATGCCACTTCAAAACTGGGCAGAACTACACCATAATAGCAAAGGAGTGAAAGAAAAACAAAGTTAGGAAGAAAAAAGATAGATAGAATAAAAAAAAATGAAAGGAAAGTCAAATACAGTACATGTACTGTAGGTGTTTGCTGAGATTCATTTTAATGAAAGATGTTGTGTATTGATTTGTCCACCAGATGGCACCATACCATATTCTTTGACCTCAAACTCTGCAGTGAAGTTTCTCTGAGGTGTTGCTTGAAACCTCGTCACCACCTTCCATGTTCCAAAGCTTTAAAATTAGAGAAAGGCAAAGGCATGGATTTCTGAGCAATGTCACAAAATAAACATGCAATCACTAAGATGGCAGAAGCTGCACAGAGCAAAAAAAAAAGGAATGTTTTAAATAGGAAACTCCATGTCCTATTGTCCCATTCTTTATTCCTTGTCTTGGTAACTTTTTTGCTGTGTTCTCTATGTTGCAATGAAGGCGAGATGCTTATTTCTAGTGGATCGGTTTGCCCTCTGTATACATTTAGAAACAACAAAGGGTATACAGTGCACAAAGGCATCTTCTTCTTCATAGTATAGTCGAGTACAGGTATAGTCTTCTTCATAGTATAGTCGAGTACAGGTATAGTCTTCTTCATTGACTAGGGAGCATTGCTAACATATCACACGTGCCAACACAATCAGCCTATTGGCTACATACAGTTTTATTAATAAAGCCCATCTATTGTTTTAGATTCATATGGATACTGTGTTTGTGATACTGTACTACATTCATGTATATGTGGATATTAGATGTTTAAATTTTGATAATGATAAATCAGTTTTTTCATGAACAAGATTGTCTTTGCATTGTTGACTTGGTTTAGGTTCATTTCTTTATATAGGCTAGATTTGGTCCACACGCACAGTATTGTGTGAAAATGTAAACAAATACTGTATATTGATTGAGAAGCTGTTAAAAATGGTTAAAATGTAGCTGCAAAAAAAAAAAACTTTCACCCAAAGCTAACTAAACAAGTAAACAAATTCAAATCTACGCAGTTTATCACAGGGGATCCTAATCCATTCTTAAATTGTGCATCCGAACCTGACAAGTTCAGGAAGTTTGTGTTCTCTAGACTTAATCCCGTCCTTTGGATAGATGACTTCTCTGCTGATTGTAATTCCATCTGGGGTCTGTTGAGATAAAATAACATAGCAGGTTTAAATATTCTTATTTATTCTTAATAGTTTTTTTATTTATTCACCAAACACACACACACACACACACACACACTACTGGCTGGGTAGCAGCTTATGTTCTCTGACAGTCTGGTAAACTTATTCAACAAAAATTGCACACAAACATGAACACATCTCTTGTTATCTATCTGCACTTGTGCAAGACATAGACTAGAACATGCATACTAACACACTCACACACACACTCACACACACACACACACACACACACAGACACACAAATAGGGCTGGGCGATTTGGCTTAAAATCAAAATCTAATTGAACATTTTAACTCGATTATGATTAATGAACGATTATTTTATTTATTTTATTATTTTGCTCTCATAGTTCACTGACAAGTTTTGTACAGTAAATATGCTCACAATTATAAGTTGGAGATCTCAATTGTTTCAGTGTGTCCATGCTCGACATGTCGGCAGAATAACCTAACAGAGCGGGATCACGTGACTCCACACACGGTAGTGTTTCTAAAGGGAAATTAATTGAAATGATGACCTGGAAAAATTTGATCGATTATAGGTTTTCAATGTCGATTGCGATTACTTTTCGATTAATTGCCCAGCCCTACACACAAACACATACACACACACACACACAAACACACATACCATGATCTCCACAGATATGCCACTCTCTACCGGATGCAGCGTAGGACTGAGTGAGAAAACTCTGTACATAACTAGACAGACAAACAGATAAACAATGAAGAAATGAATTCAGTAAACAAGTCTCACATCAATGAAGAGACAAACCAGTAAAAATGATAACATAGTAAATGTGACAAAATCAATTCAACATTAAAGGAGCACTATGAGATGTTGCAGGATTTTAGCGCGATTTATCTCAAATTGTAGGCATCTCCCTTTGATCAGCTAGCTTTCTGACTCCTGAATACACTAAAAAACATGGTCTCCAACGACAACACAGGGGCTGTAATAATCAAACCTGTGTGGTGTACTCAAACAAACTCTAGTGATAGGGGGATCTTAACTTAACAAACAACAACAAACCAATTGGCAACAAGATGGGGTGGGAGTTAATGCGCGTCCTCCACCATCTTTATTGTTGATTGGTTGGTCATGGTTTGTTGTTTTTAGGTTTGTTTGAGTGTTCGTTTGGGTATTCCAGCCCCTGTGTTGTCGTTTGAGACCGGGGTTATTCATAGTGTATTCAAGGGACAGAAAGTTAGCCAATAAATAAATAAGAATTTCAAATCATACATTTTAAATTAATAAATTATAAATAAATAAATCGACTTCCCACATCTGTGCGTGAACAATAACAATATCAGTAATAACAATGATAATAACAATAACCATAACAATAATAATCATCTTCTTTCCACAAGTGTGCTTAAAGATTTGTAATAATACTATCAATTACAATAATATTTTTTACACCTGTGCTTGAAGATGTGTATAACAATAACAATATCAAAACCATAACAATAATAATAACAATAATACTCTTTCCACACCTGTACTTGACGGTGTGTATATGGTCTTGTCCGTCTGCACAAATATGTACCCAGCCTGGAAGGAGACCAGCACTATCTGCTCCATCTTGTACCCTGGAAACTGGGCCTGCAGGTAGACGAACTGGTTTATGGTGTCATCAGGCTCGAAGAATTCCTCTTTAATCTGTGTGGTGGGGTCGGGGGAGAGGGAGAGGGGGAGGGGCGGGGGTGGGTGCAATAGAAAAAGACACAAGGTCAACGAAAGACAACAAAGAAAAGAAGAGAACAAGAAATTTGACAAGTTGACAATGAAGATAAAGGGTAAGGAAGAAAAGAAAGAAAGAAAGAAAGAAAGAAAGAAAGAAAGGCAGAAAGGAAAACATACTGTGATATCAGCCAGCGTCATGTAATTGTTTTGTTGGCTCAGTGTGACTGATGTACTGGTCAGCTCTGTATTCTTCTTTGGGTAGTTCATCACCGTGATCTTAACCTCGAGGTTTCCTCCGGAGTAGTCTTGGGCCTCCACAAACACCTTCTCATTGGCACCCACTCTTAGCAGGTTGGGAGCCGACATCACATAACTGAGGGGGTCAAAGTTAAAAAGTCAAAGGTTAACCAAGAAGAGGACAAAATAAGCGTGACAGTTTTTTTCTTTCCTTTTTTTTTAAACCCCATTGAATGAATGGCCAACCAGTCAGAGACCAAGAGCCACATTTTTACTGTGTTACCGCAAAGAGCAACATGATACATGGGCATACATGAACATCTCTCATCCCTTCCTCTCTCTCTCACTCTCTCTCTCTATCTCTCAACCCCCCCTTCCCCACACACACAGATTTGTTGTAATTGTCACACACCAACATGTTAGCAT
The DNA here is from genome assembly GCA_017657215.1 of Limnothrissa miodon. Classification (NCBI taxonomy): domain Eukaryota; kingdom Metazoa; phylum Chordata; class Actinopteri; order Clupeiformes; family Clupeidae; genus Limnothrissa; species Limnothrissa miodon. The sequence goes on along the minus strand of JAGFZM010002354.1, from coordinate 128,162 downwards.
GGAGTGGTCTGAAGTGGCGTTGAAGATTTGAATCATTAAAACACCTAAAATATAATGCAGCCATTACATTCAACAAAAAAATATAATCTCTCCCATTCTCCCGTCCTACGTTCATCTTCTTATTTTTGTTTTTTCTCTGCCATTCTGAGAGCAAACATGACAAATTGTTTACTTAAACGATCTTGTCGTCTACAGAAAACTTGCCGATATTTTCAGCTCACACACAAGCACATTTGTGATTGTGCAGCGATCACGCACACAAAGGTTAAATCACCGCTCAGCACTCAGATACACATTGGATTAAACACTGAAAATTAGCAGCATGTGTCAACAATAATTTTTTAATAATGTCTTTAATTTCTTGCCCATATGCATAGTAAATCTGACAAAAAGGGAGACGTACAAGTTCTCTTAACACACTGCATGCCCAAACCCACAGAAACCCCCCCCCCCCCCCCCCCCCCCCCCCCCACCCCCACCCTCACACACACACAGAAATACAGACATATATGAATACTTACACACACTCAAGGCACACCCCTTCAAACACACACACACACACACACACACAGGGTTATGTAAGTTGAGGTCTTTCACAACACCTAGCCATTCCTCCCACTTGGCTCAGATCTCCATCTCACAAGGCTGATGCCAACTTGGCCCCATTAGGATACCACTGGAGCTTTATGTGTGTGTGTGTGTGTGTGTGTGTTTGTGTGTGTGTGTGTGCATGTGTGTCTGGGTGTGTAATTGTGTGCACACACATAATAAGTGTCTGTGTCTGTGCATGCATGTTTGTGTGTGCGCATGTGTGTGTTTGTGTGGGTGGGTGTGAATGTGAGTGTGCCTGGGTGTGTGTTTGTGTGTGTGTGCGCGAGTGTACATACGCATATTCATCTGCACACGCTTGTGAGTGTGTGTACAATTGTTTACTTAATGCCACCTTTGCCTCAGGAAAATCTTAATATTGATCGTGTGTTCTTCCTCACTCTTTATTCTTGCCATAAATATTTACTATTTTTAATTAAGATACAAACTACTACTAATACAATCAATATACAAGTAATATTACTATTCCTACTACAAATACAGCGACTACTACTACACCTATTATTGCTACTATTTCTACTACTACTATTACTACTACTACTACTACTACTACTACTAATAATAATAATAATAATAATAATAATAATGATACAATTTGAAATGACAATGTAAACCATTATCACATTCTCATGTCAAACCCCAGTCATTTGGACAGTATTACACACACACACACACACACACACACACACACACACACACACACACACACACACACAAATGGACACACATACGCTTAGAAAACACATAAGGTATCTATCTGTAGTCTCCATACATGGAGAATATCTGTGTGTATGTGATATTCTGTGCATGTGCATTTTTGTGTCTGTGTACATTTTCGCATATATGTACAGTAAATGTGTCTGTACATTTTCACATTTATAGAGTAAATGTGTCTGTATGTCTGAAAACAGTTGTACTCACAGTGGGTCACATGTTGAGAGAGCGGGGAGAGAGAGTGACACAGCAGCCACACACAACACCACCACCAGGTCCACACGCATCCTGCACTGCCTGTCTGATCCTGGGTCTGTCTGGAGCAGGAAAGTGCCTGAACACAAGCCCCAATCTGCCTTATATCCATAACCAGCTCCAGCAACACTCCCCCAACACACAAACACACACAACCTCTCTCTCTCTCTCTCTCTCTCACACACACACACACACAAACACACACACACACACAGCCTCTCTCTCTCTCTCTCTCTCTCTCTCTCTCACACACACACACACACACACACCCCTACCTCTCCCCCACTGCTGACTTCCAATTCCCGTCAGAGCAATTGGGCAACCTAGACTTGCACACACATGCACATGCATGTGCACACACAATCACACACATGCACACACAAATGCACATACTCACACACACATGCACATACACACACACACACACATGCACATACACACACACACACACACGCACACATGCACATACACGCACACATGCACATACACACACACGCACACATGCACATACACACACACACGCACACATGCACATACACGCACACATGCACATACACACACACGTACACATGCACATACACACACATGCACATACACACACACATGCACATACACACACACACACATGCACATACACACACACACACCTGTAGTCTGTAGAGTGTAGGGGCAGGTGGAGGAGTGGGCTCTAACTGAACAGGCACACATGCACACACACACACACTCTAACTGTGGGCTCTAACTGAACAGGCAGCGTATCAAGACCTGATTGGAATTTCCAGAGCCTGGATTGATGACAGCAATACTCCGGGCAGTTACAGGATTGCAGAACTTTCTGTAAAGGGGCCAAAAAAAGAGCACTGTGTGTTCTTTTTTTTTCAGAACAAGTTGTTTTTTTCTTTCATTCTTACCTCTTTCTTTCTGTCATTTTTTTTGCTTTCTCTCACCCCATTTTGAAAAATATATACAGTTTGTATAAAGTCTGTGTGTGTGTATGTGTTGTAAGTACTTGGGAAACTATATGTGTAAAGGGATTTAGGAGGTCTGTTATCAGAAGAAAAGGAGAGAGAGACAGAGAGAGAGAGATAGAGATAGACAGAGAGATTTAGAGACTGGCCTCTGACCTTGCCCTGGAAAACCCAGTTCAAAACAAACATCGGTTGTGCAAAGACACCTACAGTCTTACGGGAAACCGAGAGAGCTGTAGTCCATGTTTCACGTCTCCTGTTTACTACAGCCATTAGTCAAAAATAAAAACTTACAGAAACGTGGTTATTTATTTGATGTAAGTTTTGTTTTTACAAAAATATTTATTATGAAAATTACCATCTCTACCACTCTAGATTTACACCCCCGTCTTTTGTTTAGCGCAACAGACTAAATCTGTACAGAAATTTCACTGTTTTTATTACACCGATAAAAAATTATGTGACAATAAAATTCCTTGATTCCGTGATTCCTTGGCTCTTTTTCCCTCGTCCACCAACCTTAGGGTCCTAGGCTCCTAAGTAAGAGTTTATGCAGCGTAGGCCCCTAAGCAAGAGTTTATGCAGCCTAGGCCCCTAAGCAAGGTTTTATGCAACCTTGGCCCCTAAGCAAGGGTTTATGCAGCCTATAGGCTCCTAAGCAAGGGTTTATGCAGTGTAGGCCCCTAAGCAAGGGTTTATGCAGTGTAGGCCCCTAAGCAAGGGTTTATGCAATGTAGGCTTCTATAAGCAAGACAATAGACTTGGCGGTTGTTGGTGCCAGTCCCACCCAAACCCAATTTTGCCAGTTTTCTTGGTGGGAGATAATCTGACGTTGTAAAAATGTAATTGGCTCATTGCGCAAGACTTGCTGCCTTTTCCGAGTCCAATAAATGCATAAAAGAGCATGGAAAATATAAATGCAATGAAACCCAAAAGGGTTGGACAGAAGATGGCTTGCAGGACGTTCTCTAGACATATGAACGCAAATGCAAATTTTAAACAAGATTGGCGTGTCTTCCGAACTCCTGTTCATTCTGCCAGGACCTAAAACCCTTTAGCCTTCATTTTCTGTACCACAAGGTGTGACGGCACACTGCTTTCTCATTGTGTATGTGTGTGGGAAAGACAGAGTGTGTATTGTGTGTTTGAGTGTGTGTGTGTGTTGAGTGTCTGAAATAGGCTACAGCCGAAATGGGGAGGGACCTTTCCTCCATGCACGACTCAACAAAGCCACCTTTTTTTGCACCCTCGTGTCATGGTGCATGCTGATTTAAATATTAACAACTAAATTTTGATATTAACAAAAAAAAAATTGGGATGCAGTAAATGCCATATACATAAAAAATGTTTTTAAAGTCATTTTATCCACTTAAATACATTAGACAACTATGCATTGCATCCATAGGCTGAGTCTCAAATCAAGTTCAAATCAAATGTGAGTGATTAGATGCATAACTGGAGCTGTTTAACCTGTATTCAGTCTTGGCTTATTCTTGATTCAAAATCATAATGTCATGGAACATGCACGACGCACACAGTTCTACCAAAGAAGACTTCAAACATAAAAAAATGGAAGAATGTAAAATAATAAAAATGTTTCAGTTCTTCTTAGTCTGCAAAGAAAAGAGTTCCATAGAAATGTGTTGCGATGAAAAGCATTAATATGTAGAAGTTGATAATCTTTTCAATTGACAACTTAGATCTGAGTAACAAATACTGATAAGATACATCTGAAAATAAAATGTGTGCTTAGCTAAATAGAGGAGAAGTAGATTACATTACCCACTAGTCTATGCATTGTAGTTGTGTACCTTCCAGTTACTAAACATAACCCAAACACAATGGACACGGATAGCAGATGAATCAATGCTCAGGACACCTGGCATCACTGTGGTATACAAACCAGTATCAGTCTGTTACATGTACTGTCCAAGACACGTCAAAACATACATGTCAGATGAATGTAGATAATGAAGACCTTTGACTGGAACTGGTTTGTATACCACAGTGATGCCACTTCCCCTTGAGCTCGGCACCCTCAATTGGTTGCTAAACATCAAGGTGCCCTGAGCATTGATTCATCTGCTCCAGCATTAGGGTGCTTTGAGCCTGAGGCCAGTCTAGTACCTTCCTTGAAGAATTCAGCACTTTGGCAAAGTACTATAAGAAAAACTTCATATTACACTGTAACAACAGTATGTAGATACACAACAATACATGATGTAAGTACAACACTAGTACATGGCATAATATGTTGTTACACTGGTTGTACCACTGTACCTAATTAGGTAGATACACTGTAACAGTGTACCCTTAAAATAAAGTGTTACTTCCATGGTAAAATCAATATAATGCATCTTCATCACTGCATCAACCAGATGCCCACACTGAATAGATGCAGTGGTATAACCAGTGTAACAATATGTTATAGCATGTACTCTTATTACTACTACAAAATGTATTTTTGTGTACCTACATACAGTTGTTGTAGGTAAACACACTGGAACAGTGTCCCCTTAACATAAATACAGTGTTAACTAAAAGGGTAATTTATTATTTTTAAACTTGGTTCTATGCATATGTTTTGGAACAATGTTTTCTCTCCATAGTTAAATAAATAAATAATTAAATAAAATAAATAAAACAAACAAAAGAACAAACAACAATAAAGTCATCAAGGAACTGCACAAAACAAGGGAAATTGTCTTTTTTTTTATTTAATGTTAGACACCCAAATTCCATAAGCTCAAAGGAAAGACCTATGTTGTAGGCATATGTTTTAGAACAGTACTCTCTCCAAAGCAAACAAAGCAAACAAAACAAACAAACAAACAATAAAAAAAATATTTTATGTTAGAAGCCCAAATTCCATCAGCTCAAAGGCAAGGCCTGCAATTTATTCTTAAAAAAAACAGTATTTATTTTATGTTAGACACCCAAATTCCATCAGC
>JAGFZM010002354.1:91733-115334 GCA_017657215.1 Limnothrissa miodon | reverse complement strand
AGTTGTAGGTGACACAAGAGTCTGTTTCTCTGCCTATACCTTTTTATTCTGTACTATACAGCTTTGTTCTGTTTTACAGTAGGAATATTTTTTAGTTGTAGGTGACACAAGAGTGTGTTTCTCTGCCTATACCTTTTCATTCTGTACTATACAGCTTTGTTCTGCTTCTCCATCTATACCTTTTCATACTGTGCTTTGTTCTGTGTCCCCATCTATATATTTTTTTATTCTGCACTACATACCTTTGTTCTGTTTCTCCAGCTTCACTTCGAAATCAAACATCTTACATTCTGTGTTGATGTCACTTGGCATGGCATAGTAAAGAGTCATTACCTATACAAAGAAATAAAACAAACTAAGTCAATCCAGACACACCTGCATCTTGCTCTTAGTTGTACTGAATATAGTTCCTTTAACACATGCATGTATTTGAACACAGAATGAGAATTTTTATTAATACTCCAAATGGATGTAATCTTCTGCATGTCTGCTTTCTCCTAGTCTGGTGCACCAAACACTTTCACATTGTGCATTTTGTGATTTTTTTTAAGTACAGAACAAAAACTCTAAGTATGTTACAGATGTATAGATATAACATATTTAGGATTTTTATTCAAATAAAATGAAAAAGAATCTCCTTAATCACCATTTGCAGAGGTGACACTTACAGACAGAGTCGCCTCTCCTGTGCCAGTTGCAGTCACTGTCAGGTTTTGGTTCACATCAACCTGGTTGTAAATTACATTGATGACATTCTATTATATGTAACATGATTGAGAGCACCAGTGACATTCTATTACAATATGTAACATGATTGGAGAGCACCAGTGACATTCTATTACAATACGTAACATGATTGGAGAGCACCAGTGACATTCTATTACAATACGTAACATGATTGGAGAGCACCAGTGACATTCTATTACAATACGTAACATGATTGGAGACCACCAGTGACATTCTATTACAATACATAGCATGATTGGAGAGCACCAGTGACATTCTATTACAATACGCAACATTATAAGAGAGCACCAAGTGACAACATTCTAAGCCAGACAATAAAGCCAAAAACGACCGTGTTAAAGTTTAAATACCACTGTCTATGGTGCATAATTTGCTCATAAAGCATTTGACTGTTTCATAAGACATGAATCCTCATTTACAACCATATATATGAAGAAAAGGTAAACATCTGCACACCTGGGGGCTCCCATTTGTTTATAGTATACATAGTAAAGTTTTGGACAACTTGGCAATCTGTACCCTGCCCAAGTACACTTAACCTCTTGCTCGTTTGCCTAGTGTGTGTTACCGGGGTACGGTACCGTAGTGTGCCTGGAAGAGGTGGACTCTGGTAGAGTTCAGCCGGACTCGGGCACAGTGTAGGGTGATGACAAGCGTACCCAAGTACAGAGAATCACATATGGCGGAATAAACACTAATGCTCCATTTCATCTCCAAGAATATTTGGAGTGCCCGGTTGTTATAGTAACAAAAAGACTTCAGTTCGAAATATATGCAGTGTGAGTGTGGACCAAGGACCAGAGACAATCGTGCTTGGGTACGGTATGGGTTAGGGTTAGTACGTTAGTACCTAGTTAGTACTAGGGTTAGAACGTACCTAGTGTGAGTATGCCCTTAGTATACATCTAAGTATACCTCTCAGGTGTGTGGCTCCGTACTTAATTATACATTTACTTGCTTTGATCCTGCACCTGATTTAAATGGATGCGCGTGAGTAAACATTACTTGGTCAGTGGTACAGTATTTACTCTCAATCAGGGGTTAAATTGGGACTTGCTATGTAGGGGGGGCTTTGGCCTGGGGTCAGAATACACACACACTTTACTACACTATGTTCTCTTTCGTTTCGAAGCCGAAACGTACGAATGGATGATGCCTATCATCTCCTACTTTTTCTAAAGTCAATTTTAACCAACCCTTTGAAAAAAGGGCAGTAAGCGCTCTGACGCGCGCAGGCAACTACTTAGACAGCCCTGCGTGACGTCAGAAAGTCTATATATTGACTGCGCTTACGCTTCAGGTCCTCTTTGCCTCTTTCACCTCGCCTACTGCGTGTGTGTTTCTGAGTCGATCTTCTTTTTATTTTTGCAAATAATTCTGAAACCCAACGGCTTTTGTCAAAGCCCACCACAACAGCTTTTTCTCTCCGAGGGATTCCGTCTTGCTCAAAGTGCTCACGCCGGTCCCTAACTTCTGGTACCTCGAGACGCAAGATGGCTACTCGTCGCTGTACCGACTGTGATCGTCCCATGGCGCTCTCCGACCGCCATGCTGTCTGCTTCATTTGCATGGGGAGTGAGCATGCTATGCTAGCCTTCTCGCAGCCTGATCTCTGCTCAGCCTGTGAACGCCTCTCCCCCGCTGCTATTGCCAATCGAGCGGCATTTTTCGTGGGTTCCACTGGCAGTCCAGGGGCGGCTTCCACCCCCGTTGGCATCAGTGCTCCTCCTGCCCGCCAGTTGTCCAAGCTTCCCCCGGTATCCTCGTACCCGGATGGGCTACTCGGCCGGTCTTTGGTGGCTACTCGGCCGTCGGTTAGCTTCTCAGCGGCTAGTCTGCTACCGGCTAGCCAGCTAACCGCGGCCCATCCGGCTAGCCCTGCTAGCTCCATCGGCGCTGCCTTTGCTCGCGAGGCTACTTCGCCGCTCCATGTCGACGACTCGGACGACCCGGTCATTGAGGTTGTTGATGAGGAAGAGCTCGCCTCCTTTCTCTCCGCAAAGGGATGCACCACTGTTGAGGATCTGCCACCGATCCAAAAGACCCACGCCACCCAGCTAGCTTCAGAGCTAGCCACGATGGCTACCCAGGCGGCTAACAGGCTTGGCCTGCCCCCGCCTCAGTGCTGTCCGGGGGGGGGGGGGCGTTTTGACCCTTTCTCCGGCGCGCTGCCTTCACCTGATGCCCTCCCCCTCCCTGCTCACCCCACGGTCGTGGCGGATGCGCAGGCCTCCTGGGAGGCTCCCTACGCTGCCCCCATTCAGGGACACGCAACATTTTACGAGATGGACGGCGCGGGCACCATTGGCCTCGTACAACTCCCGCGCGTTGAAGATGCGGTCGCTGGGTGCTTAGCACCATCTTCCGCCACCACCTGGACATCGCCTCCTGAGCTCCCTTCTAAGCCGTGCCAACGCACAGAAAAGCTCGTCTCTAAGGCCTTTATTTGTACAGGCCAGGCAATTAGGGCGCTTAACACCGCCTTCCTCCTCTCCTCTCTATCTGAGGAACTGGTGGCGGATCTCTCAGCGCAGCCGTTGGATCTCACACTCCACCAGCTGCGCAGGGCCACCGCTCTCACCTCACTGGCCATCAGGCCGCCATTAAAGCCGACGGGCGCTCCCTTGGCTCTTTGGTCATCATCGACAGGCACCTCTGGCTAAACCTCCCGTCCATGCCAGAGAAGGAGAAGAGGACGCTCCGCTGACGCTCTGTTCGGCCAGGCGCTGGAACTCCAGCGTGATCACTTAGAGAAGACGAGGTCGGCGGCTCAGGCCCTGCAACCCGTGCTTCCTAAGCATGCTCCGCCTCAACCAGCCGCTCCGGCTCCGCCTCAGACGCGCGCTCGCGCGCCTCAGCGGACGCATCAGAAGAAGAAAGCAGACGTGCCCAAAGCTGCGCCACCGCCAGCTACTGAGTCACAGCCTTCATGGCAGCGCTCCCGCTCTTGCGGTCGCGCAGCCCCCGCCACACGTCCAACTAGCCAGGAGCGGCGCAAGAGGCCACAGCGATCCTGATACAATCGCGTGTGTGCGGCAGAGCATGTCATGCGACCCCTGTCCATTGACTGCTATGCCTCTGAGTGCTCTGAAAGGCACGGGTCCTCGCTCTGCAGTCCCCAGTTCGGAGCGTTTACCCCCGCTTCAGCGGTCCTCTCTGATCTCACCCCCTCACGGGGCGCTGAGTTTGCCTTGTTCACAAGCACCCCGCACACACATTCCCGCCATTGGGGCAATGTTTGACAATGAGCCCCGGCTCCGGGCGGAGGACGCTCTCTGTTCTGTCAGCGCTGTCGCGCACCGGGGCACCGGCGCATTCAGCTTACGTGCGCCGTGCGCGCTGCGCCTTGCGTGAGGTTATGCCCCGAGGGCGCCCAGGTGGCGCTGGGGCCTCTACTGACGTTGCGACCCCCGTGTCCTCTTCCTCACTCGCCCCCGGGCAGTGGGCGTGCGACGCGTCAGAGTCATTTACGGTCGAGAAGCACTCCCCTAACTCTCTTGACGCCTCTGTCGGCCTTTTCATCGCTCAGATATGAGCAGGGCTGTCTGCTCAGTCAGACGCATCTGCCATTGTGCGACCGGGAAACTTCTCCCCCCTCTCCACCGACGTCGCTGACGCGCGATCCAGGCCGGCCGCCCCACGGGGCATCGCGAGTGATGTGCGCGGCTCGCCAGCCACGTGTGAGCGCCGATGGGTCTCACACACGGTCGGCTTGCCCTCAGCCCCCACGCTACGACGGGTTGCTGCCATGTCATTCGAACGCTCTCCAGCTTCGCGGGCAGCCTCAGTCACCGACCTCGGCCCCCATAGTGCCACTCGGGGGCAGCATAGCACTTCTTTGTCCTTGCTGCCTCCTCACTCAGCCTCTCTGCTCAGGCAGAATTGGGCGATGTGCACAATGTCACGTTGGGTCCTTTCAACAGTGTTGGGCTATCAACTGCAGTTCAGGTGGCCACCCCCGCCCTTCAGAGGTGTCCTAGAGACAGTGGTGCCCCCCTACAGGCCCCTGCTCTCAGACAAGAGCTTCGCTATCTTTTGAGAAAGGATGCTATTCAGCGCGTAGATCCGGCACTGGCGCGCGCAGGTCGTTATAGTACGTACTTCCTGGTGCCCAAGAAGTCGGGCGCTTTTCGCCCTATTCTAGACCTCAGAGCACTAAATGCTTCGCTCAAACCTCTCACTTTTCGCATGCTCACGGGGCGTATGGTGGCGGAGTCAGTCCGCCAGGGGGATTACATGGTCACCATAGACCTTCAGGACGCCTATTTCCATATAGGCATAGTCCCGAGGCACAGGCGTTTTCTACGCTTTGCCTTCGAGGGCAGAGCTTACGAGTACACAGCCCTCCCCTTCGGTCTGTCACTAGCACCTCGGTGCTTCACCAAGTGTGTGGAGGCGGTGATCGCTCCTCTACGTGCTCAGGGCATCAGACTCCTCAATTACTTGGACGACTGGATGCTGCTGGCAGATTCCAGACAGCTCTTGACATCTCAGGTTCACACTGTACTGCGTCACCTGCACGATTTGGGCTTCTTAGTCAACCTGAAGAAGTGCATGCTCTCTCCCTCTCAGGAGGTTGAGTTCTTAGGCGTGAGGCTGAACTCACGCTCAATGAGAGCGACGCTCACTACGAAGAGTTTACAGGACGTCAGGGCGTGCCTACGCCACTTCAGACTAGGTGCCTGCGTTTCGGCCAGGCTGTGTCTCAGACTGACGGGCCTCCTGTGCGCCGCTGTCCCACTCGGCCTTCTACACTTAAGCCCGCTGCAGCTCGCCTTGGCGGAACTGGGTGTGTCCTCCAGGTTGAACCCCACCCGTCGGATACATGTATCCAGACGCATGTGGCTGGCCCTCGCACATTGGCGCAGGCCGTCGTCCTTCACCAAAGGCGGCGCGCTTGGTGCTGTGACCAGACGCATGACGGTGACCACCGATGCGTCCAAGAGCGGCTGGGGCGCCGTTTGTTGCGGTCGCCCCGCCAGAGGGACATGGGGCGCAGCCTCCAGGAGGCTACACATCAATGTGTTGGAGCTCCTAGCTGTCTTTTGCGCTTTGAAGGAGTTTCTCCCTCTTCTCGGAGGAAAACACATTCTAGTGCATACAGACAACACCACAGTTGTGGCTTATCTCAATCGCCAGGGCGGCATGCGCTCTCCGGACCTATTTCGCCTGGCGTACAAGCTGCTCACCTGGGCCTCCCGCCACTTCCTGTCAATCAGGGCGGCGCACTTGCCAGGTGTGCGCAACACAGGCGTGGACCTCCTCTCCAGGGGTGTTCCGCGTGCAACCGACTGGCACCTCTGCCCAGCCGTGGTGCACAGCCTCTGGTCCCGCTTCGGGCGGGCACGAGTCGATGTTTTCGCCTCGAGCAAGAACACTCACTGCCCAGCGTGGTTTTCGCTGGAACGAGATGCGCCGCTAGGGTCAGACGCGCTGGCACATCCGTGGCCGCGGCGTCTACTCTACGCTTTTCCCCCACTTCCTCTGATGCGTCAGGTGTTGGCCAGGATCAGAGCAGGGGCTCACAGGGTGATTCTGATCGCCCCCCATTGGCCATCTCAGAGCTGGTTCTCGGATCTGGTCTCACTGCTGGACGGCCAGCCTCAGGCCCACGGGTCGCTGTGGCACCCCAGGCTGGAGGCGTGGAGACTGACGGCTTGGCCCCTGAACGGGCGCGTCTCCTAGAGCGCGGCCTGTCAGCAGTTGTAGAGACTGTTCAGGCTGCTAGAGCTACGTCCACTAGGTCGTTGTATACACTAAAGTGGCGCATGTTCAGCACATGGTGCAGAGACAGAGGCTGTGATCCTCTAGTCTGCCCTATTGGCGAGGTGCTTGCGTTTCTGCAACACCTGTTTGATCAGGGTCGTACACCCTCTACTCTGAAGGTGTATCTCGCAGCTATTTCAGCATGCCATGTTGGCTATCCTGGCGTTTCCCCAGGCGCACACCCCCTTGCGTCGCGCTTCATGAAGGGCGTCAGGCGGCTTCGCCCCTCTTCCACACGTTCGGTCCCTACTTGGGACCTGGCCACTGTCCTACGCGGACTGGCTCTTACGCCCTTTGACCCTCTGTCGAGTGCCAGTCTAAAGATGCTTTCCCTTAAGACTGCGCTTCAACTCGCCCTGGTCTCGGTGAAACGCGTTAGAGACCTGACTGCTCTGTCAGTCAGTCCCGACTGTCTTGTCTGGGAAACGCGGCCCTTGTCTGTCTGCTTCTATCGCGCTGTGTCAACCTCTCGTATATAGTGTACCAGCGTGCGGTGCTCTGTTTGACAGCCTCAACTAATGTCTCTGACTCGATGAGGAAAAAGCAGCCACGTAACGTTAGTGTTCTACTTTTCTAAGCTTTGATAGGTCGTCCTTTTATCAGGAAAACCAGACGGTCTATAGGTTACACAAAACTCATTGTTTTACTAATTGTTAGAACGATAGTTTAGCCTAATTAATTATACTTAACTGAAAAGCGTGGAAAAAAAGGTTTGTTGCTTTTGATGTCATAATGCAGCATGAGCTTATGTGCCGGGGCTCAGCCTCGGACAGCCCCGGCTCAATTTAACCCCTGCTCTTAATGAATGTGGTATGTACTCACCTATCAAGAAAAGTGTTCACAATTACATTGTGTTACATGGCATGCTAAATGCTTTGAGACAAAATGTTGTATTCCCAAAACTAAAGTTCTTTAACAGCATTCTACACATTACTGTTGGATTGTAAAATTAATTAATTAATATATACTCTATGTTATTAAATATTAAAGAACTGCAATTGATTCTTCAACAATAGGGAAAATAATAGACACAAAGAGAAAATAATAATAATAACAAATAACCACCTTGTCTGACCGCATTAGGCCAGCATTGTTATTGGTGATTGACCAACTAATAGATTTGGAGCGCCCAGAGACCTCAATGTTAATATTGAGGTCCAAGTCCCTTCTCTTGACTTGAGCTGAGTATTCAGCCACAGCCTGGAATACCATGATGGTGGACTGGAAACAGTAAGAGCACAAGCAGTCAGAAATCAGTTGGCAATCACTCAGCTTTGAGGAAACAAATATATACCACAATAAATATGATACATATGGTTGAGCATTTTCTTGAACCTGTGTGGATCCGTAGCCTCCTCCATAAAACTGCTGTTGATTCAGCCATCTCACAATGGGTGCTGCCATCTCAAAGTCCCGGTCTTTCACCAGGGCCAACAGTGCGTAGGCTGTGGCCTCTCGAGTGAACTGGTGATTTCCGCTGACTGTCCAGCGAGTGCCATCTAAAGGTGTGGGGGAAAGTGTTATTTCTTTGCCCTTAGAAAAAAATTGTGATCAATTCCTATCAGTTTTTATATTTGGGGTACCTCAAGGATCAAAACTTAGCCCTCAGCACTTGTAAACGTACTTTAGGTAAATTATTCTCTCCAAATGTTTTTCACTTCAATGAATCTCTTTTCAGCTTCAAAACATACCTAAGTTTCCATGACAATAAACATCAAAGCCCACCTGTAGAGTATTTCAGCAGAATCTTTTTGTTCAGCTTCCCATTATTAGCAAGGGCGTAAGAGACCATGGCAACAGCATAAGGATTGGTAACAGTTCTTAGTCGAGTTTCCAAGTACTCAACAGATCGCTTCATGCTGTCCGGCAGACTCTGGAAGGATGTATATATATATATATATATATATTTACACACACATCAGAAAGAAAGAAAAACTCCCCTTCAGAAACCCACTCTCACAGTAACCCCACAGCATGTGTTACTCACCTGCAGTACAGTGTTTCTCTACAGTTCCCCATTCTTCAGAGAGCCTGGGCCGGACATCAATACAGTGCATGATACTCTATTATGGCACTTGGCAGCCCTAGGCACTCACGCGTTGTCTATACAAAAACTTCTTCCTGCTCAACACATGAGTGCCTAGGGCTGGCAAGTGCCATAATAGAATAAGTAATCCTTTTTTAAGGACAAACTCTAAGAGCACCACCGTACCATCTGGAACTTACCATGAAAATCACAGCGAGCACTCGCCCTCTTTGTTCTTTTAGACTGTGAAAAATATTTTGTACTTTTACTAATACTTTTCACATACTGTAGTATTATACCAGTGGTTCTTAACCCTAGGGGTTCGGCAGAGCCTCCGCCGTTGAGGTCCGGACACACACCCAAATGATACTGTAAATTCGTGATGACGCCTCGAGGGGTTTGGTGAATGTGCATATGAAACTGGTGGGGTTCGGTACCTCCAACAAGGTTAAGAACCGGTGTATTATATATATATATATATATATATATATATATATATATATACATACATACATATAAATAGTGGATATAGAAGATATTTAGCGGACTTTAAAGAGATTTGGTGAAATTTTGTAGTCTTGACAGGACCAGTGACTTTGACACCAGGGCAAAAGATTGTTATATTAAGAATAGAAGGTAGTTAGCAAAAACGATCAGTCTTCTCCCTGCATACAATTCTAAAAATCATGATCTGAGTTACTGACAACTGATGGAAACCAAATGGAAGTGTTTCTTGCTGTGTGTAATTTAAAGCCTTTGGACCTACATGTTGAAGAATTACTCATAATGGGACCAAAGGTCTGGTGTGGCATGAATGTCTAGTAAGGTGTGACCTACTTTTACAGACTCCTTGCAGAGCTTAGAGCCCTCCTGCATGGCAATCAACACAAACGCCGTCATAGAAGCATCAGCATCCTTCCCTCTTACACCGCCCTGGAGAAACGGACAGGTTATTGGTTGGACTTCTTGACCATAACAGTCAGTATGCCTCCTCCCACTGTTACTCATATATATATATGACAACAAAATCAGCTGATTTTAAAGGTCTCATTCCATAGTATTTTTATTAATTTTGTGGTGGTCTCTTGTCTAAAATAATGTCTTGAGAGTTGGTTTCGACAAAAAATATGCTGTGGTTGTCTTGTTTCAAGCTATTTTAGTTAGGTGAAAACGAGAGCAGGGATAGCTCGAGAGGATTCTTATGAATATTAATGATATGCAAATGTTTCGCCTCTGATTGGCTAACAACACTGTGACGCTCCCTCAAGTGGGTCTGTCTGCAGGCAGCCTAACGTTTCTTGAGGGCGGGTTAACTGCATAGCTAATGTTCAAATTGACGTACATTTGTACGGCTTTTCCGATTCGCTCGTTTTTCCCGGTAGTTTTCTATCACAGGCGAATACAGACTACAGGGGTAGGAGAGCATTTTGAAGTTGAGCATAGAAGTACAACTTGGGCTGACCTATGGTAATGTAAAAACATCAAGTCTTAAACGGTTTATTTTGGAAGGAGACCTTTAACAGAAGTGTGATTGACTTGGGAGTTACATTGTGTTGTTTAAAGGTGCTCTATGCAATTTTGCTAGATTTTAGCTCAATTTAATTTTTATCTCAACTCTTTTTTTTTTATCTCAATTTAATTTCTACCACCCCTTGATCGGCTTGCTGTCTGCCTGCTGAATACATTGGGAAAAAACCCGGTCTCAAAACACAACACAGAAGCTGCAATACCAAAACAAACACTAGGGGCCGGAGGTTGTGCACCAAAGCAAAAACAGACAACGGCCAACCAATCGTCAAGAAGAGGTGGGGGTTAATGCGCGTGCGACAGTGTTGATTGTACAGCGTGAATCCGGGTGTGAGTTAGCAATACTATGTCGGTAAATTATTTTTTAAAAATGACTGAGGCACGTCCGAAGAAAAGATGCTCTGAGGAATATAAGGCGTGAAGAAGAGAAATTGAGAAGCAACGAAATAAGCCCCGGGGGGGCTTACATTGGGGATTCATTGGGGATTCGTTTGAACGGTGGACTTCCAATCAGATGCAGTCATGCAGAGGTGGCACGTTTTTTATTGGACAGGTAAAAGTTACGATTACTTGTTGTGAGAGCATTCACATGCAAAAATAAAAAATAACAGTTATCTCCAAAGCCATCTCATGAAAGCAACATTACAAGACAGTGATAATTATACTGCTTATACTGACTAAGGTACGACGATTACACTGGGGGGGAGGGGGGAGCTTGCTCTGTTTTGTTTTGTATTTATGTGAAACGTTAGCAGAAGTGACGTCGAACAGCATCGCATAGAGCATCTTTAAGGGTTCCCTTTAATTTTTTTGAGCAGTGTATTTGTTACTCATATATATGAGTAAAAATTTGAAGAGGCATACTCATATTCACATTTTCAATTTTTATATTTGTGTATATATTTTGTGTATACAATGCATTACAAAACAGTCGTGTCTCATACTGCATCACAGCAGAGAGCACCAAGGAGCATCAGGTAAAAAGATATGCCAGAAGGTAAAAATATATTCCATGGAATTCTTGAGCATATCATTCAGTATACCTTCTCACATTACTTATACTGAAAGCGGCCCGTTATTTTAATATGCTAAAAAGTTAAAAAGATATCCCATACCACCATCTCTCCATGGTAAACATTGTAGGTCTCCTTGAAGGTGCCATCAGGCTGCTGGGACTTTAGAAGCAGCCACATAAAAGCATCACAGACCACTTTCTCCTGTATGCTGATGATGTCACTGGCCATGGTAAACACCTTAGCCACGTATGCTGTTAGCCTGAAGAGTTTGAGTAAGGGATGGATGAATGGATGGATGGATGGATGGATGGATGGATGGATTCAGGGTGCGATTTGTCAAAAAAACAGAGGGGGGGAGGGTTGTTTTTCTGTTTGTTTTTCAATCATGAAAAAATAAGCAATGAACAGGTTTAATTCTTTTTTTAGGTTAATGGTAGACCCTGTGTGCCTAAATTATGAACATTCATCTTCAATGCAAACTTAAAAAGACATTTCATTTTCTGTGCCGGCCACGATGTGATGGCTTATTTGGGCTTCAGAACCATGGATAAGGTCAGATCACGAAAATGTTAGACTGGCAGAGAGGAACAATAGCCTGTAAAATGTAACAATAATGATTTCACATGTCATAAAACATGATTTCACATGTCATGTCAAAGTAACAATGATAAAACTAAATAAACAGCTTGCTCAGTTGTGGCCTTTTCGGTTGTCCTGTAGGTGCGTCATCTGCATCCTGTCATCTTTATCCACATCCCTGCAAACTTTTGCGCAGGAAACAAACTCTGGCCCATTTTACAAAGTCTGGCCCAATTAACAGAAAATAAGACCATTCTGTCTGTCCATTCATTCTGTTGTGCAGTAAGGATATGATTCATAGCGCTAAATCCTCGGGAGTTTTATATAACTCACCATGCACTGCCTGGTCTGTATGCCCAAACTGCAAATGCCCCATCTGGCTTGCGGAAGGCCAACTCTTGGTGGTAACCTACTCAAAGAAATAAAATGATTCACTCATATTAATGCATTTGATGGCAGTGCCCCACTCATGTTCATGTAGCTGATAGTCTATGACTCACCCATGTTGATGTATTTGATAGTCTATGACTCACCCATGTTGATGTATTTGATACTCTATGACTCACCCATGTTTATGCATTTCATACCCTTTGACTCACCTATGTTGATGTAGCCGATACTCTATGACTCACCCATGTTGATGTAGCTGACACTCTGTGACTCACCCACGTTGATGTATTTGATACTCTGTCACTCACCCATGTTGATGTACTTGATGGCTGTCGCTCTCTTGTCCAGTCCCACCTTCTCCCACTGGTTGGTGGTGTCCAGGTAGTGGGTGGCGATGAGGGGAAGGGTCATGTGGATCATGTTCTGCTCTCCACAGCCACTCGGCTGCGTAATGAGAGCACCCATGGAGTGACCGGAGATGGCCTTCTCAATGGTTAGACTGATCTGCTCCGCTGATTGGTGGAATGGGACAGACAAAGAATGCAGAACATTTTACTTGTGCCGGAGTGGATAAAGTAAGCAGTATCTCTCTCTCTCTCCCTCTATCTATCTATCTATATTTATCAATCCTTCTTTTTCTATCTATCTATCTATCTATATATATATCCATCCATCTTTCTATCTCAATTGTCTGCTTAATCTGCTCCACTGGTGCAACTCATAGATCCATCCTTTATGCATATCAAAACACGTTTCAGCAAAAGAATCTCATACAATAAAAAGTTTTTTCAGACCCCTGAAGTAGGAGAACAACTTCTTCTTCAAATACTTATGTTCCTCAATGTGGAGCCATCCAGTGGCGTGCACAGACATTTTGGGAGGCAAGTGCTCCAGTAAAAAAAGGGCCCTTTTGTGCATGTGGAAGACCTAATTATAAAAGTCTGAGACTTACAAGAAATGTCCAGTTTGAATGCAATTTTACATTTATTTGAAGCATTCTCTAAAAATCAAAAGCCAAAGTGCAAATTTGGCCTCAGTAAACTGTAAAAGGGCCACTTTTTTTAGACAGAAGGCAGAGGGGCAAGTGCTTTAGCACCACCTCTCTATCCGTGCATGCCACTGGATCCATCCTTTATGTGTCTATCAAAACACATTTTAAAGGAGAAATATGGTGTGATTTGGACCTGGACTGTACTGGAAGATGTTACCGAGTACAAACATGTATCTAATGCTCACCTCTGTTCACCCCCAGCATTCCGCATTAAACCGTTTGTAGCCGAAGCTTTCATTAACCTTACACAACTAGCTATAGCGGCACAGCTTAGTCTATAAAGATAAATCGCTTTTTTTATACCATTAACAAGGTTCACTCCACACTTCATTGGTAGACTTCTGAGGGCCATTTAAAACAAGACAATGAGAACTTTGAAAGTAAACAGGTACTTTATTTAAAAGACAGTAAATACAGGCAGTACCTTCACAGAATTTTGCGGCCACTGCCATCTTGAAATTAAATCATGATAAGTCGATTGACAAACAGATAGGACAGGGGAACAGACTGAAAATTATATTCTGTAGAAGTGCTTGGTTTTCAGCTGAAAATATATGGTGACTGTCTACAGTACATGAGCACTAAAACACCAACAAATGATGAAACTTAACAGAGTTTGACCAAAGACGTTTATAAGGCCGAAAAGAGGGACAGAGGACGCAGTGGCATGCCTTCTCCACTCCCTCCTTCACCACCTCCAGACTCCCCATAACTTCGCCTCAGTTTTGTTTGTTGACTTCAGCTCCGCATTTAATACAATCCAGCGCTATCAACTAATCAAGAAATTACAGCACTTGAATGTCACCCCTCTCCTCATCCACTGGATATATAACTTTTTAAGCAACAGGCCACAGACGGTGAAAATGGGGACAACATCATCATCTATCATCATCACCAACACTGGAGCCCCCCAAGGTTGCGTACTCAGTCCCTTCCTGTACACACTTTACACAAATAACTGCCAGAGTTCACTTACTACAAATATGCAGATGACACAGCCATAGTAGGACTACTTACAGACAACAGTTCCATCACAGCCTACCACCAGTCTATCACAGATTTTGCACTATGGTGCTCTGTTAACTACCTCCAACTCAACATTGACAAAACAAAAGAACTGGTCATTCACACATCAAAAACAGCCCCTGGACTCACCCATATCACCATCCATGGCCAGCCAGTTGAACAGGTCAGCACTTTCAAATATCTTGGCCTCATCATGGACAATAAGCTTAACTTCAATGAACATGTCACCATCACACAGAAACGTGCACAACAGAGACTGTACTTAATACGCAAACTAAGATCACTGTCTGTGGCCCCCCACCTCCTTCTGCTTCCTTCTGTCTTCTGCTTCTCTACAAAAGCATCATCCAACCCATTCTTCTTTACTGTTCCCCCTGTTTCTTCACCATACTAAATGTTAGCAGCAAGAACAAACTCATTAAAATCTCACACTTAGCATCCAAGATAATACACCTTCCCACCCCCAGTCTCACTGATGTAAATGACACAGCCACCACACGTCTTGCCCACACCATAGCAAGCACTCCCATCTGGCCGCAGATACAGAGCCCTGGACTGGAAAAAAAGCGCACTTTAAGAAGAGTTTTGTACCCTCAGCCATCACTGCACTTAACAAACTCCAGTGACAATAATCCATCCCCTCTATTCTTTTGTGTTTATCTTGTCTGCACTGTCCACTTTTGCTTGCACTGTGTTGAGGAGGGAGGGTAACTAGAAGGGAGGGGGGGTATGTTGTGTCATATTATATGTTATTTATTATTACACACACACACACATACACACACACACATATATATATATATGTTATTTGGATATATGCGATGTGTGATATATGTATGAGACTGTGATGTCAACATCAATGCTGCTGTCTTTGGAATGGAATGACGTGTGAAGAGGAATATCCTTTATAGGACAATAAAGACTATCTATCTAAGGTTGTAGCTCGTCAATAAACTTATTACGATTTAATTTCAAGATGGTGGCGACCTTTAAGAAATATCTCACACAATGAAACGGTTGGCACCGACCTTGGACAGAGAAGAGAGTGCTGGCTGGCGTCCCTGGCACCTGCTTCTTAGGAATTTGGCTTAGAACTCTCTCAACTTGCTTGCCACCTTGATTTCAAAGGTATGGAAATAAGACATTTAACGTTATGTACTGAGTGAGAAAAGGGGGTAACACCAACAACAACAACAACAACAACAACAACAACAACAACAATAATAATAATAATAATAATAATATATGGCTCACTGCGGCCTTGAGGATTGAGGAGAATTTTCTTCACTGGTACCTCAGTCCGCACACCTTCAGACTGATGAACAAAATGGGAAATTGTATAATCTCTCAAAAGGTCTCAACATGTTAACTTTCTAATTGTTATATAGATTGACCCTTCTACAGTATATTCTTTCTTCCAATCCTTTCACACATAGTTTACACAAAGTGGTCAGAAACCTCCTTCAAAAGTAGTGAAAATGTTCACATACACATACAATTAACATACCAACAGATGTTTAAACAATTGCCAATGTTTAAAAGAAAGTTTGCAAACTGTGGCAACCAATGGTGGCATGTGTACCTTGGTTCACCAAGCCCTACCCTACTTTTTGAATTGTTTGTCCACAGGTCAGATGTTACAGTTTGCCACTCACCACCACCAGCAGGTCCTTCTTGACACCATCTCTGAGGTAGGGGTCGTACACAGTTCCCTTCACCTCAATGGTGTGTTTGCCCAGCTCCATTGGGATGATGACAAAGGGAAGAGATCTAGACGTCATGGGGTCCATCTCAATGGTCTGGCGGTACTTGGTCTTCTTAGTGGCAATGCTGCAAATCTGTTTGTTCTCCACAAACTCCACATGTACCTGCAGTATCACAAAAAGAAGCAAATTATAATGAATCTATCAATCTATCTGTTTCTCTCTCTCTCTCTCTCTGTCTTTAGATATATATATATATATATATATATATATATATATATATATATATATAATATGTTGGGCCGGTATTGGCGTTAACATGCTGCGTTCACGTCAGACTCTTATCGGACGATAAAAAATATCGCAGTCAATCTGGGTCTGTACTACGCAATCTGGGTCTGTACTCTGGGTCTGTACTACGCAAGCCATGATGAATTATATATACAGACAAAATTGTTATCTATGGCTGATACTGGCTTTCCTTAAAACAAAAAAAGGTACCTTGATGTCAAAGTCATTGTAGTTGTAAAGGATGGCCTTGATTTCAATCTGCTCCTTTCTCACAACAGAGTAGGGCAGCTTCAGGTCAATGAAGAAGTCTTTCATTACTATCATTTCATAGGGATCCGCCACACAGATACCTGCAGAAAACAAGAGTGGTGATTGCACAAATACCGACAACATGAATGGAAATGGAAATCTGCTGTGAATCAATCCAATAGCTCTGCTTTTCAAGGTCACCCATTACTTTCCGCAAAGAAATTAACCAGGAAATTTGATTTAGCATAGACGGAAGAATGAAAAGAATAAACCAGCAGCTGAAATTAACTGAATGTGATATTTCCAAACTGAAAGTATGTCACTATGGCCTTTAAGGTTAATGTTGCTGCCAGTTCAATAGCCTATGGTCTATGTTGTATCTACTTTTCTTTTTCTTGACTCTTTTTCTGACTTCAAAAGAGGACTATTGATTTTAGGTTTTACTGTAGCTACTTAGAGGACAAAATTATTCAATGAGTGGGACTTGCCTGACTTCTGCAAAGCAGTTTTGTGCTTCGAGGTGTGTGTATTTGTATATGGAGGACAAGTCCCAGTAGGGGACTGTCTCTTGTCTTGTCTTAATGTCATTATTTATTGGCTATTAAGATCTTGCCAAAGGACTACTGGTGAAAATTAGCATGCTGGCTAACACTGGCATATTTATATTAAAATAAATAAAACAACATAAAAAAAAATAAATTACAAACAAATTGAAAATCTACAAGCTCTGTGAAATTTAAAATAGCCTACAGTTAGTTGAGTTTCAAGGAAGACGATAAAAAAAGTAGATGTGTACATTCCATTTTATGTAGGTTCTGGACAAAAAGTTGGACAGGTTCTCTGAGCAATCAGTTCTATGAATTTTAAAGTAGCCTACAGCCGATGAGGATGTGATAGGTTCCAAACCCACCGTGAGTCTTTGAAATGCTGATGGCTGTAACCTGCCAGCTGGTGATGGAGTCCTTCAGGAAGCTCTTCTTTGGCAGCGAGGTGGTGGTGCTACCGACAAACAGGACAATTGTATCAGCCACCAACTACAGCTGGCTATTTCTAACAGTTTAACTACATCAACTACCACTAATACTACTATTACTGTTTTGGCCCGGTACAGAAAATGTATTTATTTGATAATGTTGGTTATTATTTATTAGAAGAAAAAAACATTTAAAAGGCTTTTGTTTTTTTATATATTTAAATATAACAAAAAAGGCAGTAGGCAGCCTTGAGCTGTCTAAATTGAAACATGTATGTATCTTTCCACAGCTTACTGAATTTTTATTTCAGAACAGTTAAAAAAATGGAAAATGCAATAACGAACCATAGGCTATGCATTAACAATAGGGACATATCTGCATTATTCTAGTTTACAACATGAAAGCACTGAAACAATGAAAACAGTAGTGCAAATTTACCTCCTCTGCTACTTACCATATAACCTGGGCTACTCCTCACAGACATTGTCTACCTCGCTAATGTTAACCAGGATTGGTCTGCGACAAAGCGACAGTCCATTGCAGCGCATCATTCTTTTACATCACCCGAGACTACCTTTGAATTAATTTGTGGTTAGGCTATATTCAGTTCTTTGGCTATCTCCAAAGCTTTTAGCTGTAATTTGGCTCTGGTAATGAGCATTCCATCTTTACGTTTTACGTGACATACTCACAGAGTTACCTGTCAATTGCCGCATTGATGCCTGCGGCAACACTTTCTTTGACTATTAGCATTTAAAGCCGTTCATTCTTGACCTTGCTAATGACAAACATTGCACTCAATGACCCCATATTGTCTGGCTGCTTGAGAGTTATTAGAGTATTCGGCCTCGGTCACTAGCATAATTTTAAAATCCACTATTTTATCTAGTCCGCGAATATAAGACGACCCCCCACCCCCTCCTTTTAAGAGATATTTTTAGAACAAAAACCTTGTCTTATATTTGGGCCAATACAGTAGTAGCCTACAATTTCATATTTTCATTTATTTCATACTTTCATTTATTTATTAGTAACTGAATGATTTCAGTCATTAAATTATATTCAAAGGAAAAAAAAGTATCATCATAATGAATGATGACAAAATTAGAAATTTCTCCCCCTCTCCCATCCCTCTTGTCAATCTCAGTCCCCTGTTTTACCAGTGTTGGTTATGCGGCGGGCAAGGAGGAAGTTCTTCCTCATCCCAGAGCCAACTCTCTGGAAACTGGGAACGAGAAACGAAGGTATCGGACTCTGTGTAGTGGTCATCATCTGCTTCGTCTGTGAAGACAAAGAGCAAGTTCTCAAACTCTCAGTTGAATTAGCCAATGTGGCACATTTCACGTCACTTGAAGACCATCTAACAAGCCCCAGGTCTTGAGTCAGCAGAGAAAGTTCTTACTGCGGGAAAGGAGAAGTTGCCCATCTCTGGCTTCTTTCTTCCGTTTGGACATTTCCCTACAGCAGTGCAGGAAGGCCTGGACACACTTGTCTCCATCTGTGATGTATTCTGCACGACGGTCGCACGTGAAGCCCATGATGTTCTCTTTCATCCCGTCCATACAGCACTGGCGCTCTGTGCTGCTGTATTTAGCAGCTGGAGCGAAAAAGGTTTGAAAGAAAAGCTCAAATTTAAGACATGGAGAAGAACACAAATTGACACTTAAACACTACAGTAAACCAAAATAATTTATAATTAATGAAAGGAAATGATTGAAGTCATTACAATTTGAACGGAGCTACATCATTTTACTCAGAAAGTAATTTGAATTCAAATAATTCGCATGAACATGTAGCTGGTGTCTAGGTCCTTACTCAGAGAGTTATGCAGGTCCTGATAGGTGATGGCTCTGCGTCTTCTCTTGGCTGACTTTGGGCATGTAGACACTGAGAGAGGGAGAGAGACAGAGAGAGAGAGAGAGAGAAACTTTGTTTTTGGAGCTTATGCAAATGTGACTTGCCATAAACATATGGAAAATTAAACGGAGAGTATGAATCCCTGTGCAAACTGGGCCTCAGCACCTCCCTCTGCAACTGGCTGCTGGATTTCCTCAGCCAGAGGCCTCAAGCGGTGCGTGTGGGCAACAATGTCTCAAACAGTATCACCCTGAGCACAGGGGCTTCACAAGGCTGTGTGCTCAGTCCGCTGCTCTTCACCCTGTTGACACATGACTGCACATCAACCTACAGCTCCAACCACCTTGTGAAGTTTGCGGACGACACAACCGTGGTGGGGCTCATCACCAAGGGCGATGAGACCCACTACAGGAAAGAGGTTGAGCTTCTGACCACGTGGTGCAGAGACAACAACCTCCTGCTAAATGTTAGCAAGACCAAGGAGGTTATTGTCAACTTCCAGAAAGGCCACACCTGTTACCACCAACTGACCATCGACGCCACTGCTGTAGAGAGGGTGAGCAGCACCTGGGGGTGCACATCAGTGAGGACCTCTCCTGGACTACCAACACCACATCACTGGCCAAGAAAAGCACAACAGCGCCTCTACTTCCTGCACAAACTCAAGCGGCAAGTGCTCCACCACACATCCTGACCACATTCTACAGAGGAACCATTAAAAGCATCCTTTCCAGCTGCATCACTGTGTGGGGCGGTAGCTGCACCGACTACAACAGGAAAGCTCTACAATGCATTGTGAGAACAGCAGAGAGGATAGTTGGTGGACCACTCCCCTCCCTGCAAGACATCTTTACCACCCGCCTCACCCGCAAAGCCATCACAATTGTCAACAATGCAACCCACCCCGCACACTGTCTGTTCAGCCTCCTACCCTCTGGAAAGAGATACAGAAGTCTCCAGACTGGCAGGAGTATAGGAAGACAGTTTGGACTCTACCCCCCCCCCCCCATCCTCCACCCACAAACACTCCCCAACAAAGAAACAAACACTCTGAACTAAGAACTAAAAACAACACTCTTTACTGGAAATAACTACCTCTGCATTGCAAATTGCACACACCTGCTGCTATATGTTTTAGTATTCTTTTTACCACTATTTATATTACTACTGCTGCTGCTACAATCTGGTGTTGCACTAAAAACAAAAAAAACCCTTACCAACCACAACCTGGGACTACCTCAAGTAGACTAGTATACTACTTCCCAGTGAACACTATTGGAACACTTACTATATGTTATGTCTTGTCTTGTTATACGGTTGTGGTGGCACAAAATAAAACGTAGCAATTTTCTAAGCAGATAACAAGGGGAACTATGTATGGCGGAAGAACACTTGTGAGCCCTTTGCCGTCGGCGCAGTAATATCCTCACTCCTGACAAATCTTCTCCCCCATTGACTGTATATGTTCTCCCTCAAGGATGTTACTGCGCCGACAGCAAAGGGCTCACAAGTGTTCTTCTGCCGTAATTTCGATTCCTTTGTATGTCAAGTACATTTGAAGAAATGGACAAATAAAACTGACTTTGACTTTGACTTTGACGTGCACTTTACCTACTGTTACTATAGTGGTTAGGACATGTTTTCTGCTGTACCTGTACACTGGTTTTGTCTGTCCTGTCTTGTCTTTCTACTGTATCTCTAGTGGTTAGTATAGTGGTTAGAATATATTTTCTGTTAGAACAGTTTATGTTGTGCCTGTGCACTTTATGGTCTGATCTGTCCTGTATTGTCTGTCTAATATATGCAAGGGGCAGTGAGAAACATAATTTCGATACCTTTGTATGGCTAGTACCTGTAAAGAAATTGACAATAAAACTGACTAATACTTGTCTTAGTGTACATGAAATGTCTATGAAATATGTCTGTGTCTTAATAGGTGTCTTAATAGGTGTGTATTCGGTACAGTTTAAATGTTGAGGGGTACCTTGGCGTGAATTGGTGCCTCCCGCGGTGCTTGACTGGAAGATGAGGCCGGCATCGAAGAACACCCCCATGCTGTCCTTACCACTGCCTGCAGTGCAGCCAGTGTCGTATTTCTCCACAACATCCCAGATCTGCGTGCCGGGACACAGACAAACAAGTAAATATTTTTAAATCAATTGTACCATAGGCATTGTTCACAGAGCAATAAGGAAACTTAAATTTATTGTGGGACTGTGCTTTTAACTCTCTGAAGTCTAAATCTCCCCGGGGGATCTATAAAACTGTCTGAAAGACATATCTGTAGCTCTGTGAGTTTTTGATCAAGAAACATATAATTGACACGATTAGAAACCTTAAATCTTTTAGTTTTCTAGTATGTAAGTTTGAAAAAATATTGATGCCACTTTGTAAAGACAAGAAAAGAAAAACCTAGAATTTTCAGTACTTTGGGCTGCAGCAGCCTTCTAATGTCACACCCCTCAGCTATTCAGATGGTACGCACCAGGTCAATCATTGACTCATTGTGTATCTGAACGACTTGAGAGCACGCCCCATTTCACTGGCCATCAGCACATCGACAGTTACAGAGAGGAGGGGACAGTTACAGGCAGTGCTTGAAGTGGGAAAAAAATAAGTGCAGGAACTCTAATTGTACGACATTTGACATTTGTTCGGTGACATTGTGAGACTTTTGGATGTATTGTTTCAAAAACTATCATAATCATTCTTCCAAGCAATCCTATAACCTATAGGCATAGGCTACTTTTTCCTCATTCACAAAAAAAATTATACTGAAAAACCATTAAAACAACATGAACCAGACCAGCGCGATGCATCTAATCACAGGGATACTAATCATAGGGGCGCTAAGTTTTTCAGTGAACAATGCCATCATGACATTCACAGTATAAATTGCGACAGTTTGTATTGCTTCCCTGATGCGAGTGGATGCATATGATAGGGCACTGTCGTGTCTCGTGGGTAATGTAGTCTTTTATCGGTCTTGTGCTATTGTCTATTCTCGGGCTAGTGTCGCTGTGTCGGATCAGTTTACGTTAAGTAGGCCTACCGGAAATCAGAATAAAATGGCGCAACTCAAAAGAATAAAATACAGAAGTAAGGAACTGCGTTCTGCTGTGTTCCGGCCCACTTCAAGCACTGCCGGAACGCAGAAAAAAGTGGCGGAACGCAAAACACGAAAATACAAAAGTTCCGGAACTGCGTTCCGCTGCACTCCGGCCCACTTCAAGCACTGGTTACAGGTGTTAAACACATATCTCATCACTATTCATGTTGAAATAGGCACTGGCTTCAGTTTATTTTTATTTTTCAGAATTTGTATTGGAATTACAAAACATTTCTGAATGCTCTTCGTACTTTTATGAAGCCAACACTTATGTTTACAATGTTCAAATGTCAAAAGTCTTGTTCAGATATGTGTATAGTGTATTTTTGATTTGAAGATTTGAAGACCTTTGTTTCTGTTTTGTTATCATTTCTGTTTACACAGAATTATAACTAAAAAAATTTCATTTCATTACCTTACTCTCATATTATTATTGCTGGGGTTTTCTAGAATATAACCATATATGCCATTACTGCATAGATGTTCTTAGTTAGATGAAATACTTGTGTCAAGGTGTAGCTGACAGCCTCAAACTGCCTGAAAGGCCCTTAATCAAGGCGAATGGGCTTGATACACACATACTGGTTTTCTATGCAGTGTGAGGACAAAATACTGACACCTTAGTCTGGGTGAGTCTGTGTTTGTTGTTGAGGACGTAGACTCCCTTATCCACGGCCACCAGCCCCACTCTGGCCCCGGGGTCACCAGTGATCTTCAGACTGAATTGTTGACGAGGGAAATAGGCAGGTACAGGACGTGTTGGTTCCACTTTTAGCTGAAAGATACATTTATTAATAAATACATGTAGGTGAAAGATCATTTGCTAATGAAACACATAAAGTGGGAAAACGATATAGTCATCACTCTATGTCTGAAATCACAAAATGTAACAAGAGATAAGATAATAAGTAACTCTTCATATGCAGATGTTTACCGATCCCATGCAGGTGTCCTTCACATCCACCCAGACGGAGTCAGACACCACCTCTGATGAGCCCACATGGTAGTACGCCACGATACGGAAGGAGGGGACCATGTCCTTGGTCACTGTTAAGGGCAAAGTCACAAGGACATGGCCCTGCCTTTTGAACCTTTTAGCCAGTACAAGTTGTCCTTTGTTTAGGATCTGTTGGAGACCAAATGTGTGATTCACACCCATGCACATCTTGTTGAAGAAAGATTAGACAACAAAACCCATATTCAAACCCAAGATTGTGTTGAGTGGGGTTGCACATGTACACAAGTGTGTGTGTGTGTGTGTGTGTGTGTGTGTGTGTGTGTGTGTGTGTG